>CATIWQ010107759.1:0-13262 GCA_949673415.1 Euphorbia schlechtendalii
AGTGAGGTTATCGAAGGAGGAATACCAGGGAATCTCTCTATATGTAGTGGCTTTCTCCACACTAAGCTATAGGAGTTGAAGCAACTATACAGTTTGAAGACCTTATCACCACCCAGCTAAGAAGACAAGAAGAACTTCTACAATTACCACATCATGGTAGGCCATCGCACGAATAATTGCAAGGACCTTTTGAAAGCATCCAAAAGTTGGTTAAGGATGGAGTGGTGGCAAAGTCGAGGTTAAAGCCAAGCACTGAGACCAACCTGCTCTCATAGTTTAATGGAGAGGTGAGGATGATTAAATCCGGACTGGAAGAGAAGCAGGTGTTGAGATGCGTCGGAGAGGTGATTGAGGAGTTCATGATGGTCATAAGGGTCGGAGTTGATGAGAGGTGTGTGATGGCTGCTCTTGAAGAGGGAGCCAATTCTATTGGTTTTGGCAGGTCATTTTAGCGTAAGGACCTGGATTGTAATCTATATGAGATGCTTGTGTTCAATGAGAAAGACTCACAGTCTTTTCACCTTCTAAAGTTTGAGGCCCTATTGCAAGGCGAAAGGTTTTTCTGAGGAGTTGATGGCTGAGCTCTTCCCTTATTCTTTATCAGGGGCGGTTGCAAAATGTTATGCCTTCCCACTGAAGGTGATAAATAAGAGTTGAGAGAGGATCTCTAGCACATTTAGGGAGCTCTTCTTATTCTTGGAGAAGCTGAGGATCGAGATGCAAGAGCTGATAGCTTGCACCCAGGATGAAGGGGAGAGCTTTTATGAGTACATCCGGAGGTGGATGTTAATCGAGGTGGTATTGAAGGAGCGGATGGACAAGCATTCAATGATGTGGAGAATAATGGGGGTAGCCCACCATTTTTACACTGAGCGGTTGTTTAAGCTGAGGATAACAAGCCAAGAAATGTTAATGGAGGAAGGGAGAAAGTTGGACCGGTTGGCCAATGAGATCGGGAACCTGATTTGTGTTATGGATTCAGGGTTCCCAGAAGAGCAAGTACTAAGGATGGTGGCGCAGGCTAGTAGAGGAGAGTATGTTATGGTTATCGATGATTGGAGAGGTTTATACGTAGCTATGGAAGAGGAGGCTAGCTCATTAGCAGTTGGAGGGCTGATGCAGTACAGCTACCCTGGATTCAGTCTTGGGGGAAGCCCTCTTATGATGGAAGTGAGGGGCCATCTTTCTATCTCCTTAAGTTCGAGTCATTCATGCAGGCCCAAGGCCTATTAAAAGATATGTTGGCCATCCTTTTCCCTTACTCACTAATAGGAACAGCGGATGAATCATATATGAACCAAACACCCACTATGAGAAGTAACTGGAGCATTTCTTGGGCATTTCGTGAAAGCTTTATGTTCATGCAAAGGTTTAAGTTAGGAATGAGAGACCTGGCAACCTGCAGGTAAGATTAATATGAGCCTTTTAAGGCATATGTATAATGGTGGATGTCCCTCCAAGTGATGATCAGGGACAAGCCCACCACTGAATGACTCATTAAGATGTTGATCAATGCGGCGTAGCCTGATATTCATGATTGCTTATTGGTAAATGAGTACTTAGGTTTCATTGACCATATCTAGATGAGACTTGATATCGAGTGGAACATTTGCGAATGGGATCGTCTTATTTTTGTCATGGGAATTGGGATCCCCTTAAACCAAGTTCTGGATATGCTTGCCCAATCTTCCCTTGGGGTGAATTCTGTGAGATCGGTCCCGATATCTATCGAGAGCACAATGGAGGATTATAACCTGTTCAAGTTTGCATACGTTGCAGATGGAGTGAAGGAGGAGGTGGAAGAACAAGGAGTGAGGAAGGTGCAGGCCAAGCCCATCAACCTTGATTGGTATGTTTTAAATTCCTGAAAGGTGGGGAGATAAGGATGGCACCTGTCCTATGGAGGGTGAGGAGATACTTTACGGTAAGGGGCCAATCAGTTTGGAATCTTACCAGTTAAAGAATGTGATGAGAAGGTGAGAGGAGCTATAGTACCCATGGCAGACACCCACCGAAACAAAGGTGATGGAAAATGAAGTTTTGAGAGTGACTCGTAGTGGTCGAGTTTTAAGAAACAATCCCATCCAGCTTGGGAATTCATCTACTGAGGAGATTACAAGGGATCATACAGAACCACCCCTACCCCTAGTGGTTAGTGAAGAAGAGCTGGAAGTCGACCCCTTAGTTAACTAGTGCAAGAGCACTCAGTTAAAGTATAGTACATGGCAGCTATTGAGCTTCTCTGAGGCACATCGCCAAGGACTAGTACAAAAATTAATGGAGATGGAAGCGACACCGTCAATGATCGAAATGTGCTCAACAATGGGGGAAGGGACACCCTTGAAGAAAAGCCTAGCCATCATGTTCGACTAGTTCGATTTACCACCTAAACAGCAGAATCACAATAAGGCCCTCTTCATTAGGGTCAATATCTTTGACAGGTCCATCCCTTATGTGATGGTGGATGATGGGTCAGCTTTGAACTTGTGCTCACTGAAGGTGTTGCCTCACTTGGGCTTGAATGCAAGTATACTGGAGAGGTTGGATATAGTTATCTAGGCCTATGATGACTCCAAGTGCGGGTTGGTAGGAACATTCACTATAGCTATGACAATGAATGGGGTAAAATCTAAGGTGAAGTTCATGGTGTTGGACATACCGATTTCTTATTCCTTACTGTTAGGCAGGCCGTGGATTCATTCTCTTGGCGCTATCCCCTCTACACTCCACCAAAAAATAAAATTGGTTCATCAAGGAAACTAGTTACTATAGGGCGGATAAGGAGTCCGTGATAGCGGCGGCTTTCGTAGAACAAGGGTCGGAAGGGTTGTGGTTGGCCATGATTGGCTAGGAAGAGGTAAAGAAGAAGATCACTATGGGGTACCGCTATTTCTCAATGGGTCTGAAGAGAATTATGAAGAAACAAGGATTTGTTTCTAGGAAGAGACTCGACAAGTATCGCCAGGGGATGGTGGAAGCCATTGATCCTCTCTTATTAACTCCCATAGCTAGATTGGGATTTACCCCTAGGCATAAAATCTATAAGCACAAGTAACCATCCTTTTGCAATATGGTCAACGTATCCACTATTGAAGGGGGGGAGGCAATATTTGGGGGATAGTGAGCTAGTGCTAGTATATTGAGAGTTTGTGTCGCGGTTTGAGACTTTGGAGAGGTGTTCAATTTCTTGAAGGAGTGTATGTTAGCTCTGATTATTGAGTTTGTGGATGGATCAAAATAGGTCGAGTGCTCAGAAGGGGTTGGTGTAGAAGAAGGAGTGCAGGTTATGGCTCTAGAAGCGGTTGTTGCTGCTACCAAGAGCAAGGGAAAAGCAAAGATGTTCATTGAAGACAAACCTAAATCTGAACCTATGGAAGATGAAGTCCAGGATGCTATCGAGGACATCACAAAGCCCTCACAGTCTTGATGAAGAAGAAAGATGGAAGCACCAAGGAACAATTAGCTACAGCTGTGGAGGTCAGTGCTAAAGCCACTACCCAGGAGAAGAAGACTGTCCTTGCTGAGCCCATCCTCAAAGAGCCAGCTTCTGTGATGAATGAAGACCCTCCGCCTTTGGAGGAGAATGATGTTAACGATGTAATTTTTAATATTGCTATCATTTTTTATGTTAACAATTCTACCTATGAGTCATTTCAATCAATGAATCAGAAATTTGCTTACTTGTGTGATGTTTCGCCAGATGGCAGCATGCATTTTCATGATCGTTCGCATAATGTTTTTAGCATAAGTGATACATCATTGCATAGAATAAATTTGAGTACGGATGAATCGCCTAAAATGGTGATGATTTTGAGTGATCTAACTCCTAAGGAAGAACGTGAGATAACAAATGTACTTAGAAAACACATGGTAGCATTCTCCTAATCATACGAAGACATGCTGGAGGTTAATAGAGAGATCATTGATCATAGAATTGTAACCAATCCACGAGTCAAACCTATCAAGCAAAAGCTGTGAAGACTACGATGTGAATGAGCTAAAAAGGTGAAACTGGAAGTGGCCAAGCAGATAAAAGCCAAGTTTTTAGAAGTGGTAGAGTATCCTACATGGCTAGCAAACATCATCCCAGTTGCGAAGAAGGATGGGAAGGTTCGGGTATGTGTGGATTCCGAGATTTGAATAAGGCCTCACCGAATGACAACTTCCCTCTACCTCATATCGAAGTTTTGGTTGACAGAGCTGCTCGGGCTACTATGTACTCATTCATGGATGGCTTCTCAAGGTATAATCAGATCCTCATGGCTATTTAAGACAAGATCAAAACCGCCTTCATCACCAAGTGGGGTTTACTACTACAAGGTCATGCTTTTTAGGTTAAAGAACGCTGGGGTAACCTATCAAAGAGCCATAATGACCCTACTGCATGACTTAATCTATAGGGAAGTAGAAGTGTATGTGGATGATATGCTAGTCAAGTCCAACACTCGGGAAGAGCATTCAGCAATCCTCGATAGGTTTCTTACTCGAACTGAGAAGTATAACCTCCGTCTGAACCCGAAGAACTACGTATTTGGGGTCACCTCTGGAAAGCTACTAAGGCATATAGTGAGTCAAAGGGGTATAGAAATGGACTTAGGCAAGAGCTAAGCCATCAGGGAAATACCTGTGCCGAAGATGGAGAAAGAAGTGTGCTCATTCTTGGGATCGTAGCAATATGTCAGTAGGTTCATTGCCCGCTTGACTACCATATATGAGCCAATCTTTAAGTTGCTATAGAAACAACAACTAGTGGTGTGGAATGACCAATGCTAGATCACGCTTGAAAGAATCAAACAATACTTTATCAACCCTCTTATCCCGAAGCCTCCCATCCTAGGGCGCCCTCTTATTCTTTACTTGGCTGTTGAAGAATCCTTTATAGGGGAAATGCTAGTGCAAGAGCATGATGACAAGAGGGAGCATGCGATATATTATTTAAGCAAGAAGTTGCCAAAGTATGAGACCCGATACACGGTGGTGGAAAAGATTTGCGCTGCAATGGTATGGCTAACTAAGAAGTTACACCACTACTTCCAATCTTATCAAGTGCACAAGGTGGGTAAGGTCAATCCCATGAAATACTTGTGCCAGTCTCCCACATTGGCAGGCAAACTTTCTCGATGGTTGTTGCTCCTCTCTAAATTTGATATTGAGTATATCACCAAGAAAGTCATCAAGGGCCTAGCGGTTGCTAAATTCTTAGCTGATAAGGCAATGGATTTTAACTACGTGAAAAACCTCAAGTTCCCAGACTAACAATAATCCTTGGTAGAGGAAGTGAAGAAAGAGTGGATCATGTACTTCAATGGTGCCATGAATCGCAAAGGGGCAGGCCTGGGCGTAATCTTTATCATGCCTCAGAATGAAATCATTCCATTGTCTAAGAGCTTGGAATTCCCAGTCATGAATAATGGGGTAGAGTATGAAGCTTGTCTATTCAGCTTGGAAGCGTTAAGGAAGGTGAGATCCAAAGAAGTCTCAGTCATTGGAGATTCAACCTTGGTAATTCGACAAGTGACTGACGATTGGGAGATTAAGGAGTAGTCACTTCGCCCCTATCTAGAAGCAGTTTAGGTAGCCTCTGCCAAGTTTGATAAATTTGTATTCAATCACGTATTATGAGAGTATAATCAAATGGTAGATTCCTTAGCCACTCTGGCCTCTATGTGGGAAGGGCCCCAACCCAACCCATCAAACCTTTAGTTCTTCAATTGGCCAAGAGGCCTTATTATTATCGTGTGGTTACAATTGAGGAAGACTTGGATTCTGGATGCTGGTACTTCGACATCGTCCGATTCTTGATAGATGGAGTTTATCTTGAGGGCACCATAGAACTCTGAGCGCACTTCCCTCCATCTCTTAGCCGTCCAATTCTAACTTCTCGATAATGATCTATTGTGATGCACCTCGGAGGGTTTTTTGCTTCGCTGCTTAAATGAGGGAGAGGCTCTTCTTGTAATAAGATAAATGCACATGGGAGATTGTGGCCCACACATAAATGGCCTAGCTTTGGCCAAGAAGATCCATCACCAAGGGTATTATTGGACAACCATGGTTACCGATTGTGTCGTGGAGATCAAGAAATGCCACAAATGCTAAATATATGTAGACCTTAGCCATCTGCCTCCCTCAGATCTCAACAACTTATCTACTACTTAGCCTTTCTTATCATGGGGGATCGACATAATTGGAGAGATTCTCCCTTCCTACAGAAATGGCCACAGATTCATCATAGTGAAAGTTGATTACTTCTCTAAGTGGGTGGAAGTTGAATCCTACTCCAATATCATCGCCAAGAAATTGGCCAAGTTCATAGAGAAATAAGTCTTCACTCAGTATGGGATCCCCCATCGCATCATCTCAGATAATGGAGTTCAATTCCAAGGGACAATGACAAAGTTACTCGAGAAATACGATATCAAGCATCACCACCGTATAGACCACAAGCCAATGGGGTAGTTGAAGAGGTTAAAAAATAAATAAAGAAGATCCTAAGTAAGATGGTGACAACTTATCAAGATTGGGTGGATAAGCTACCTTTCACAGTCTGGGCTATTGAACGAGCATTCAAACCCCCAAAAATTAGACTCTGTTCTCTCTAGAATACGAAATGGAGGTGGTTTTGCCAGTGAAAATAGAAGTAGGATCATTGAGGATAGTCCTAGAAGCCATGTTAGGGGAGTCAGAATGGGCCAGAGCTAGGTTTGAATAGCTTAACATGATTGGTGAGCATCACCTCAAGGCTTTAGATCACTTGCAAATGTATCAATAGCGGATGGCTAGGGCGTACAACAGTAAAGTCAAGTATCAAAAGCAACCCTGAAAGTAGCAGACTTGGTATTGAAGCAATTAAGGCCTTCGAATGTGGATACCAGGGGGAAATTTAGACTGTTGGTCCTTAGATGGCTTGTAAACAATTACAGGGGGGGTGCTAATCTTGGTTACTTTTTAAGATTTATAAAATTCTGTTTTGCCAAGTTATGTTTTTATATGCATGCTGAGATGTAGTATAAAAACTGTAAAAACTGCTCAGCTTTGCTATCACAGTTTATCTGCTATCTCTTGCTGAGTACTCGACTTAGCTTGGGATTGGTTTATCAAGCAAAACACTAAATATAGATAAATTTATGTATGACCAAGACACAGTAAAAGCTAAAAGTGCAAGTTCAGAACTTCAACACCTGAATTTTATCTTGGTTCGACCCCGAGCCTACCTCCAGTCCCCGGATACCTTTTCTGAGCATTAATCCACTAGTGTTCATTCTTTACTTAGGCATAGCAGCCTTTACAACGGGTAGACGCACTTTTATAGAAAGTACCTTCCTTTCTAACTACCTCTAAACTCATTTTGGGTACCCTTTCCAAACTGACACACAGATTTGAATAAAAAGATTATGAACTGAATTCAACTTATAAAAATGTTGAATCCTTACAATGTTAAATCTAACTTTTTCTCTCTATTACAAATAGATTTGGAATTGATGTTTGCTGATTGCTTGAGTTTGGAATTTCTTAAAGCTGCGAGTAATTTCGTAGAGTTTCGGCTCTATAAGAAATTTGAGGTGATTCACCACGTTTGAACGTCTCCTTCAGTCTTTTATTTATACTTGAAGCTTTATGAAGTAGCCATTGTAAACTTTTTGAGGTTGTTGATCTTCAATTTCTCTTCTCTTCATATCTTTCGCATCTTCTCGTTGGAGACAGATTCTAAGATGTTTAGAGATAGAAATTTAAACGTTGAGGCATGATAAAATTCCATTGATAAAATCTCATTTATCTTCAAGAAATTCGGTTTGAGAGAGGCGCGCCAGAATGCAATGTGGAATCTTCATAATTGTTGACATTGCTGACGTTGCTAGAGATGCGTGGAGACACTGAGAAATGGCCCATGTTAGAAATTCCTTTTATCTTGGACTATAGTGAGAGAATCCTGACATTTTGTATTGACACCTTTTATCTTATGAGGACCACTGGAAATCTTCCTTAATTTCAGCGCTTTTTAACTTGAAAAGCAACTAAGTAATATTCCATTTCTCACAGAATTCGTTAGCAGCACATGTGTCATTTAATTTTCTATGCGTCAAAGAAAACATCTTTTAATTAAATAAAAGCTAACTCAGCACAACTGAGTTGATATACTTCTAAACTACGTAGTACTCAGCACAGACTCAGCTTTTCCTATTCTAAGTCGTAACTTAATTAATTACTTAGTAAAACTGAGTTGTTTTCCCTTAAACAAACTCTAGTCAACCTCATTAATTAAGAGTGTACTTAGTACTCAATTAATTTCACTATCCTAGTCAGTTTGCTATTTCCAAAACATTAAAGTACTATGAGGTACTATTAACCTAGGTTCTATAATCTCCACCATTTTTTACAGATAGAAAACTAGGTAATAGAAGAAGTTAATTGAATAAGTACTTTAGAGATATCAAGAATACTTAGAAAGCGATTTAAGACTCCCTTGTGCTGAGTGACTTTCCTTTATCAACTTGAACTCCCCCGTACTGAGTGAGTCTTCTTTAAATAGCTCAGCTCCCCCATACTTAGAGGATTTTTCTTCACTTTGTGAATTTATCTTAGTTCAGCTTTACTTCAAGGTCAATCTCTTGTATGAGTTGTTGCATAACTTTTTCAACACATAGTTGAAACATAAATACATTATAAAATAAAGTTAAGAAGATCTTAACTTGAGGTGGGAACTTGTAACTCTTTATTAATTAAAAAAAATGACTTAGTACATAATATATGTCCTAAACTAAGATTACACATTGAAGTCCTATTATAAGTTCTTGAAAATTACAAAGACTATAGCCTATACTACTTTCTATGTACAGAAGAGGAAGAGCCAGCATTCTTGTCTTGGTTAGATTTGGGATGTTACTGCTGAGGAGGCTTGTGATGAAACGGTTGCCTTGAAAGAGATCCCTTGTTAAGATTCGGCATGCGGAGAGCATCTTCAGCTACCTTCTCCCCCTTTTCTATTTGACCTTGCACAATTTGTTCAAGGCAGGTATTAAAGGCATTAAGGGCAACCCTAAAGTTCTCTTGCTAGCCTATGCTTTGCGGGGATATCTCTTACTCCAGTTGCTTTTTACCCTCTATGGTAAGAAAGTCTTGATCATTACGCTCACTAAGAAGATGATGGTGACATCTAGAGTGGTGCATAATCTGCTCAAATCCTTGACATGCGAACTATTGAAAGCATTGAAGAAGGCCTTGGAAGTCCATTGCAGTCAGTGCGATCTTCAATTGCACCTCAATATCAAGGACCTTGGGACCAAATGATGATATACACTTTGTAGTGTAATCAATGTGCTTTGAGTCCAACCCCCCCGTCTTCATTAGAGTACCAATGTTCTTCTATAGATCTTCCACTTTGAGTTTGATGACATTCGAATTTGTGTGAATAGTCATGCCGGCCTTAAGGTAAAGAGATTTTGTAGAAGGCAAACTGGGAGTAGGCATGTCTGGAAAAATCTTCCCCATGGTAGACACAAGTAACTTCTTCGAGGAGGAGACTTTATTGGTTACGTGCTTGTTAACCTCTCGCTAGATGGTGTCTATTTTGGTGTGGAGAGAGTCAAGTTTGTTGACAGGGGCCTTATCCATCATAGATGAAATTATCTTTAGTAGCTTTACCATTTCATCTTGCTTGTTATCGTGGAGTAGCAAGAACTTGGACTGAGCTTCAACCAGCTTCACTATGTTGTGGCAACATCCTTGGTAATTTCCACCTATTTGAAGACATTCTTGATCTTATGATCAGTTAGTCTTTTTGTTTTAGCTTGCTCCCCACCTAGTTTATGGATCTTTCTCACTTGAGTTACCATATTGGTGCTCAAGAGACTCAGCTGCTCAGTAGCAGCATCGACGCTACCCTTTATCTTTCCTGCAACAGTATTAGCCATTGCACTAGACATGGGGATAGACGTGATTGCTGCCCCAAGATGGGCTGCAGAATTCGTCAACCTTATGAGAATTAAGGCCATCTTATCCACCAAACTTTTGGCACTCTCTTTTGCCAAATGATTACGAATAGCCAACAAGCTACCCTGGATCCTTTCAAACTCCTCAAAGTATAGAGATTCACTAGGCACACTTGTGTGCTATTCGAACTAAGGTAATTTTGCCTTTGGTCTGGAGGATAAGTCCATCAATTCATGAGCGAGTAGCATTTTTCTTACTACTCCATCTAACTCAGCAATCATCTTGAGTGTAGGGAATTTCTTCCTAGCTAACTCTCTAATTTATGCTAAGAAAGACGCATCAGCCAAATCCTCATGGATTGGCACTTTGCTGGGTTCAGTTGCTTCACAGGTTGTAAAATTTGCCTTAGTAGTCTGACCACTTACTTTTCCCTGCTGAGCGTAGTTCTCAACATTGGGAACTTCCCTAACCAGAGGGGTTAAGGGGGTAGATGATGGGTTTGAAGAAGAGGGTGGTTCAGAGGTTTTTACAGTTGAAGAAGTTTGGGGGATGTTTTGGTTGAGTGGAACAGAAGGTACAATGGATGTACAAAGAAGGGTTTGAGGCTGAGATTGTATAGGAGAAGAATGAATAGAAGGGTTATTTATTGGGGAATGACTTGGAGAAAAGCAGTCATGACTTTTTGTGGGTGAAGAAATATGAATGGGTGAGTTTTGGGTATTAACAAGTGAAGAAGGAATTTGGATAGGGGAATTTACAAAAGGTTGTTCAGTATCTACAAGAGTAGAAATAGAGGGATTTGAAGGATTTACAGGAGAAGGTGGGTTTGAGGATTTACATGAGAAGATGGGGTGGGAATTTTAGGAACCTCTGGGTTAGCTATTTGACCCAAGGATGGGTCAACTTGAGGTTGCTCATGTTGAGTTGAGGATTCCTCAACATGAGTGAAAGAGGATGTGGGGGATGTTGGGTTCTTGGGGATCAGAATCCTTAGGAATCAGGGAGAGGGTGTCTCCAACATCCTCCTCACTGTGCACCACCTGCACATTGCGTTGCAGGGGCCTGTTGGTGGTAGAACGCTTGCACTGAGTGCCCTTAACTTTGGCAAATGCTTTTTGTACTTCAGCTGCAGCATTAGGACTTAGAGTTTCCTCTTCTCATGACTTTTTGGCCTCGCCCTGCTCCTCTGAATCCTTAGAAAACCCCAATTTGCGCTTTCTTTGGCGTAGGGACTTATCAGCCACAACCACATCTTCTTGTTCCTCGGCCTGTTGCTAAGCTTGAACTTTAGCCTCTACTATTATTTGGGTGCAGGTTTTGGCATTCATCTTCCTTCTTTATCACTGAGGCTAAGAAAGGGCCTAATCAGTTTTGGATTTCGCAGGGCTTTTCCCCCTGGTCTAGGAGGAAGTAGCCTTCTACTTGGGAGAGGAGGCGGTGGTGATTTTCTCAAGGATGTTGGATATGGGAGCCTTTTCAGAATCATCACTTTCATTGAAATCCGCCATAAATCCATCTTCATCCTCCTTCAGGATGTCCATAGGCACTACTATCGATACACACTTCAGCTTTCGCTTCTGTTGTGCTTTATTATACCTAGCATGCACCTGATTTTGAGCCAGTTTGCTGAAGTGCGCCATCTCAAATCGCTTCTTCACTAGTAAAGCTGTTTCATTAGACTCCCCTAAAAATTGAGCTAAGTCCACTTTTACTGCCCTCATAAGTTCAGTTATGAGGTAACCATAGTGATAAACAGTAGTCAGCTTGGTCAAATGGTGAAGGATCACCACTGACCAATTCAAATTTTTACCCTTTACCATTTGGTAGACCACACACCTCTCAAAATAGGTGCAGCTAGTTACAGAGCCCATTTTTGGTAGCATTAGCTTCACCACTAGTTCGTGACACATTCTCGCGGTCCAACTCATCCTACTAGTTGCTATCTCCCCTGAAATGTAGTTCACGGGGAGCTGATAAGTGTATAATTACACTTATTATCATGATAATTTCACACAATAAACACTATAGTTTGAGTCATTTTTATACTTCATATAAAAGATTTCACGTGGTATGTTGTTGTTTTTTATGCAAATGCAGATACTAGGTAAATCTTGGAAGTAAAATGATCACATGGTATGTAGTTGTTTTTTATTCAAATGCAGATACTAGGTAAGTTATATAGTTTTGGTTTAATGCTTCCGATAAGTTTAAGTCGAGTAATATCTAATGGTATTCTTACAATGAGTTTTATGTGCAAATCTCGAATAGGTCCTATAAGTATTGAGTATGTTTAAAGTGTTAGGAAACTATAGCCATAATACTTTGAAATTGATCAATAAAGGATGACGGTATTAATGAAAAATCAAAAGAAAGAGAGGATAACCAATGAGTTATGCAAAAGGTGAGGAATGGTACGAGCAGAAACTGCAACCATTCATTGAGTGAAAAAAGAAAAGAAAGCATAGCATGAAAAATGGGTGCAAAGTACAAAGTACTTCAAAAACATATGCTTAAAAGAGAAAACAAATGAGAGAGTGGTATGGAGCATAAAATTCAACCACTAAAAAAAGGGGAGAGTGGTATGGAGCATAAAATGCAACCACTGTGAGTGTTTTTAGCATCCTAGGTTACCTAAAAATGCCTTGAGAGAAATTGATCAAAGTGTGCTTTTTATGTCCTTTATTCTTTATTCTATGCTTAAGAGAAGGTAATATTCAAGTATGCATATAACGCTTATATGAAGATGCTATTCGGTAGACTCTCCACTATGAACAAAGGTATGCAACTGAACTATATAAATTTCACATTACTAATTTGTGGGAAATTTCAAACTTCTACTTGAAATCTTTTGCAACGTGGAATGTGGTACTCACTGCAATAGTCTTTTGCCAATAAGGTACGAACTTGTTTACCAAATTTATACACTTCTGTTGAATTTACCTTGAGGACAAGGTAAAAGTTAAGTATGGGGGTATGATAAGTGTATAATTACACTTATTATCATGATAATTTCACACAATAAACACTATAGTTTGAGTCATTTTTATACTTCATATAAAAGATTTCACGTGGTATGTAGTTGTTTTTTATGCAAATGTAGATACTAGGTAAATCTTGGAAGTAAAATGATCAAAAGTGGAATTCTATGAAAAAAGAGTGGAAAAGGTGCAAAAAGATGCGTGGAACTTAAAGATTGGGCTTAGGATCGAAGCTGTCGAAGATCGGTGAGGTTGCAAGGTAATTTCTGAAGAAAACTCCATTCACGGTCGTGACCTGGTCACTTCAGAATAGAAATCTATCAAAGGAAGATTCACGCTCGTGACTTGTACATC
>CATIWQ010107793.1:0-15801 GCA_949673415.1 Euphorbia schlechtendalii
AATGTAATTAATAGGTTAGCGGGCGGTTGCATCCCCCAATTTTTAAAGCCTTGTAATTTTATTTTCCGCATTTACTTTCCGCATTTATTTACAGTGTTTGTGGATGGTTTATTTTTCCGCTTTGTGGATGGTTTATATTTCACAATACGTGAATCATGCATTTAACTCCAAAAATGACATAAGTGCGAATATGAACAATTAAAAGAAAACGGTTTTCTGTAGATGTAATTTAATGTGATCCAATAAGAAATAAGCAACTTATCCCAAACCCGAATCTCTGTGTCTTGGTGGGCCGTCCCCCGGACGTTAAGCCTTAGAGGACTCTAATTCCTGGAAAGAGCTAATCCAGGTGGCGACTTCACACTGAGAGACGTGGGATTCGGGTTCGAACCGATCTTAAACATTTTCATCCTTTTCTCTTTTTAACCTTTTTCCCGAGTCCTAGACCCGGTACTTTTCTTCCTTCTCTTTTTTTTAAAAAACACCTCGGTGGACCGTACCTATGAACCTCCGCGCGCTCTCGGCCCACCGCTCCGTGTTGCCCGCTCACACGCGTGAGCTGGTACAAAATCCCATGCTCACAGTTACCCCTCGTGTGATAATTGCTAGTTGTATAACCAGTGTTATCAAACGAAAAGAGTGGAGGGATGGAGAGAATACCTGACTGGTGTGGTTGGTGATTTCCTGTTCTCAATTGATGATAAAATAGGCCTTCCTTTCTGGCGTCGTGTCTTCGTATGGTTGTCCGTTTCTTTATTCAGAACCTTTTAGGTATTTGGTGCCCCTTGTAAGGGGGGTATACCAATTCTTTCTGCGATGTCCTCGTTGTAGTCGGCAACCGTTTCATTCTTCGATTGATATATGAGGCTGTTTATTCCTTCAACCATCGAGATAACCATTTCTTTCTGTGGTTATGTTTTGAATTTCCCTAATAGTATGTTGACTTGGTTCCTGTAATAAATCAGAAAAAAGGAAAATAATGTTACAACATTTTATGATGAATGTTTTAATTATTTGATTGAGTTTATGCAGAGCAAAAATTTTTACCCTTTCAATCAAAAATTAAAACATTGATAAATAAGTTAAATGAGTTTGAGGAATATTGGGGGTATCCCGTGCATCATTCCGTTGTGTTAGGTGGTTCCCATTGGAAAATAATAAATAAATAGGTGGGGCCCATTTATTTTTTTTATAAATAGGGCTCCCCTTCCTTTATTTTTTCTTCACTTTTCATATTCTTCATCTCTCTAAAACACTCTCGCTCTCCCCTCTCTCTTGAAATCATGTTGTCAAAGGTTGCTGGTAGGGCACTCCGTCTTACCTCTAACCTCATTCCTCAACCTACCGATGATCCCGGTGTATTTCCTGTCGATATTGACTCTGCATATGGTTTGGCAGCGAGCAACACTATGTTGGGGTTTATAATTACTTCCTCTATAGAGATGTTGGATCCTGATTTTCCAGCTCGGCCTCACCTCGAATTTATATAATTAAAATCTATATCTATATATAATAAGTAATTATGATTATCTAAAGTAATAAATAAAGAGAGAGAGGATGCGAGAGGGAAAAGCCTTTTTTTTTTCAAGCCTTACTTGTATAATGGAACTAGTTGCTCTGTAATGTAACATGCTAATAACATTCTTATTTATCATTTTTAGTGTAATTTATCCTGTTTAGGAATTAGATTGGAACCTATCCTTAAATCATATCATAGAATTTTATCCTAGAAAAATTAATAAATATAAAAATGGCAAATCAAGCCTGCCGGAAACTTTTCCGGCGGAAACAAGGATATTCGATGAGGGTCTGACCCTCGCCAAATATTCTGGTGAGGGTCTTAGGACCCTTCCAAACCTTCTGGCGAGGGTCCCTTAGGGATCCTCGCTGGACTCTCTAGCGAGGGTCCCTTAGGACCCTTGCCAGAGTTGCCTGGCGCGACATCGCGGGCTTGCCGATTTTTTTTTGATATTTTTTTATGGAAAAGAGATTGGAAAATTATTAAAGTTCAGAGTCCAAACATCTTTTGGATTTGAAAAAAAACTTTGAATAAAATATTTGTCCAAAAGATAATAGGACGATTTGAAAATAATAAATTTGGGGATCCAAACGTGTTTTGGATGAAAATTATTAAAAGAAAATGTTTTTGGTATTTTTGCGTTTAATTAATTATGCGTATTATTTTATCTCGTTTGCAATCCCCCACGCTTCGTCCCACGGGTGGATATACCACTATCCGGGCATGGTATCGTCACACCTTTTCTCACCCTAAGCTTGTTCAGGCCATCGAGGCCACCGATTTTGGTCCTCTGGCAAGATCTTTACGGCCTACCTTATTGCCGTATGCGACATTATTGCACTTACTCAGAGGTGGTGCGACATTTCGCACACCTTCCATTTGCCGATCGGGGAGGTTACCGTCACTCCTTCTGATATTGTGGCGATTACTAGTCTACCATGGGCTGGTAGTGTGATCCGTTTTGACACCTTTTTGGAGCGGTTCTTCAAGGCTCCCACTGCTTGTAATCGCGTCAGAGACTTGCTTGGTGTTGACCCTAGAGGCCGGGCGTTGAGTTATAGTGTGTTATTTGACTACTGGATGAGTCGACAGACTATTTCCGAGGCTGAGATTCCTCTGTAAGTCCGATCATTTTTTGCCACCCTGTTGTGTGTCACATTTTTTCCGATCTCGAACAGCGAGATCAACTATGGGTTGATTGAGCTGTTAGCGGAGTTGGACGGAGTTAGTGGCCTTAACTAGCCATAGGCGATCCTGGCGTAGACTTACTTCGCCCTTGACTTGGCTGTTCGGGGTCGTTTACGGGCTCTACGTTGCTACCCCATGGTTCTTCAGGTATCATTTGCTTACTTAGTGAATTGCGTATGTCTATTTTTTTGATTGATTAATTTTAATTAAACTCTTTATTTTTGTAGGCATGGGCCTTCTTTTATTAGTTCCTTCCCGCACCGTAGTTTGCTGATGCTCCGGAGGATGCCTCGTGTATGGGCCAAATCTGTTCATCTTTTGAGGGGGATGTTTTGGATTCTGCTAGCTACTATCAGCATATTTGCTAGTTGAATCTTGAGCAAGTGGTGGACCTCGTTTCTATGGACATGATTGCCTTTTTATCTTTAGATTTATCCTGACTTTAAAGTTCTTTCTTTTCAGGTGGAGCGCAACCCATGGAGGGGTCTTCCAAGCTATCATATGGTGAGGGAGATCTGGCAAGACGTGGATCGCAACCGCTTCATCCTTGAGGGTCCCAAGACCCACGAGTGGTACCTGGGCAAGTGTATTCAATTCTGGTAGACTAAGCTGTATCCGAGAGGCGCATTTCTCCTGCACCTCCCACCGGACTATTCTGGGCGCACTTGGTGATCATTGATCCCGATGAGCGGGAGGTGCTCTTTCAAGATCATGGCATGAGGCTTTTTGGGCTACGTGGTGACTACGAGGCCTTTATTCGGGAGAGGCTACTCCCGCTTCACTTGCCGACTTGGGCCGAGGCGGAGCATCCTCCAGCTCGTGTTAGGGGTTCGAGAGTTAATGGTGGTTCTGGTGCCGGTGCTAGCGGCACTAGTGTGGGATGCCGGGTATGAAATGTGTTAATTGTTTCACCCATGTTGATCCCATTTTTGACTGTTTATCTGTCTTTGTAGGAACTTACCCAAAAGAGGGTTCGAGTGCCGAACTTGAATGCTATGATCAGGGGGGCAAGTACATCTTCCTCGGGAGTTGTTGAAGGAAGCTTCGCGATTCCCCTTGACTCTACCTTTTACTTAATGGGTTCCATGGGGATCTCGTAGTAGGTGCCTCTTCCACCGAGCTTCCACCCGTTGGCCTATGATCCTTCCGACACTACTCACATGAGTTTTAGATCACAAGAGATCCTTGTAGACGTCTTGACGTTTGTTTACTCACTCCTTTCCTTTTGTAGGTCTTACGTGAGGAAATGGATTGGGTATCCAGGCATTCCTTTGCATTGAGAGACTTGATGATTTCATAGGATGGGATTACACGTGTATGTTGATATTTCTCATCCTGTCATATGCGATGCATGAAATGTCATGTTTTTTTGTGTACATGGATGTGATTTTCGTGACATGCTTTATGATTTTAGGATATGGCGGTGAGGAGTGTGGAATTCGAGCGACTGTACCAGGAGCTTGACGGTCACTTCTAATAATTGGATATCAGCTATTGTAGCCTTGGGGTTAGCCACCAGGAGCTGGGAGTCTATTACCAGGGTTTGGAGGCTCAATATCAGAGTTTGGAAGCTAGTCACCAGAGTTTGTAGGCTTAGTATCAGGAGTTGCTGCAGTAGAGCAGGCTCGAGTAGAAGCGTGAGCATCCACCTCGGGTTTTCATCCACCTCTTACGTTTGACCTTAGTTCCCTGCTTGATGACACAGATGTTGGGCAGCTCCTCCCTCCAGAATGGGATGCTAATTTTCTTTAGGCTCCTCAGCTTCTCCTCCTATGTCCGGTTCAGCTGATGGTGTCCTTGGGAGACTAGGTGCCGAGGACTTTGAGATATCCACCATGTTGCCCTGAAATCCGGGGGGTGGAGATAACGCATAGGCGGTGCATTATTAGGAGATCCCTTTTAGCTTTAGTTTTAGATTCCTCCTCTTTTTTTTTTGAATTGGACTTTTTAGATAGCTCCTCTTTGTAGAATCTAAAAAAAACTTCTGATTTATGAAAGAAAAGGGGATTTTGGCCATTTGTAGTTCCGGGTCCCCACATGTGGTGTTTTATTTTATGAATATGCTTGCTTATTTTTGAATGTTTTTCGTATATGTATGAATGAATGTTAATGCTAATGTATGCGGTTAATATGTGTAGGCAACACCGGTCTTGAGGGATTTTCTTTAGCTCTCTTCCTTTTTGATGTCGATCTATAACGAGAGCCTTAGGGTCTTTCTCCGCACTGTTCGAGGACCTGATTGGAGAAGGATAGAGCCCTTTGGTCAGCGAGGTCTTCAATACCTTGCTTCTAGGCCTGTAAATATAACCTTCATTCGTGCTGCTTTGAAGTTTTGGGATCCTGCCACTCATGTCTTTTATTTTGCTGATTTTGAGCTTTGCCCCTTGGCTGAGGAGTTTCATACTATCCTGGGTCTCCCTTTTCCGAAGGAGTCAACGCCAATATCCCCCGTGAGACTATCCTTCACCTTTCCTTCTTTCCAGTTTGGAGGTGAGGATAAACTGAAGGGTATATGGAACCTGGAGTCTAGTGGGAGCTTTTTATCAACTCCCCCTGATGTTGGTGGATTCCGGGTTGAAGCGGTCCTTGGCTAGTGTGAGATTACACCTATCACTCATCTAGCTTGGCCTTCGATGGTGACTTTACTTCTTTTGGGGGAGTTTGTTTGCGGGGTTGGAGCGATTGCCCCTTTCTACTTGATGTCTGTCATTGACCCACTCTCCACAGGCCTTTCTCCTGCAACTTTAGCCTTGGTTGAGAATCTGGTTCACTTAGATGCTACTTCGATGAATTTGGATTTAGTAGGAGACCGTTTTTCTTTACTAGAGGTAATTCTCCTTCTTTATCCCTTTCCTTCGTGATTTTCGTTGTTTGTTTAAACAAATGGATTAACGTAGGTATGGCTGTTGGAGAAGCTTCGCTTGACTACTGATCCACGTTTAGGGAAGACTTGGTACCTCCCTTCGTATTATGGTCCTAGAGGCTTTACTAGGAAGGACCATCGTTCACTGAGTGAAGGTGCTTGGGTCGAGATTCTGGGCTCCTACCAAGCTTTTGAAATTCATTGGCTTAGCCCTTGGTTGGAGATTCCATTCATGGTTATCGATGTCCATGATTCTGGTGTTTTGCTGATGGGGTTGTTTGGCGTCACGTCCTATTCCGCTTCTCATCTATGTAGGCAGTACGGGCGTCAACAACAGGTTCCTAGGTCTCTATGCTCGACCCATTTCCACGACTTCGATAATGACACACCTGATGCTATACGGAGGCTTTGGGCACGCGCTTGGGTTGTTATGTTGGATTACACTACCCCGGAGACCACAGATATTGATGAATTCTACCGCGGATGGCTTAGTGAGATCAATGTTCTTCCCGATGAAAATCATCACTTTATAGTGTCTCATGAGTGGGAGAGGGATGAAGATGGTTTGGACCCCCTTCCTCATACTTCGAGGAAGCGTGCACGGTGGAATGACTGTCACCCTTAGATCTTATTTGCCATGTGTTTTCTGACTTGTGTTTTTGGCTTATTCTTGGATTATGAAATTTTGTCGAATTTTATTTACTTGCGATATTCTGTATGCACACTATTCATATAAACATAAACATAAATCCTTGTAAACATAACACATTTCATTAAATGACTTTAAAAAGGGTACAAGTTTTCCAATGATTTGAGTCCTGCCGCCAGTTAGCCTAGAACAGGTTTTCTAACTCACGGTCCCTCTATTCCTCACCGTGTCCTAATTTTTGCCTGAGCTGCCCTTAGCGGGTTTTCAACTCAGCAGACATTTCTGGTTTTTATACAAGAATGGTCCTAATTATTGCCCAGGTATCCAAGTGCCATTTGGCAGACTAGTTTCTCTCTCTTTTTTGGTGTACCGCTTTTGTAAATTTATTTCTTTTGTTTTTACACGTGGTGGCACTTGAGCTTATCTTGATTGATTGGATTGACAAACTCGTTTCCATCCATGCCCATGATCTTGGCAGCTCCTTTGCTCAAAATTTTCTTAATGGCATAAGGACCTTCCCAGTTTGGGCCAAACTTTCCTCGTTGGTCCACATTTGAGGGTCTCATTTGTTTCAGAACCAAGTCTCCTGCTTTTAACGATTGGCTTCTACCCCTAACTCGACTGTTGTATGCCCTAGCCATGCGTTGTTGGTACATCTACAAATGATCCAGTGATTTTAGCCGCTGTTCATCAATCATGTTCAACTATTCAAATCTGGCTTTTGCCCATTCTGACTCTTCTAATCTCGCCTCCAGTGCTACTTGAAGCGATTTGACTTCCATTTCAACCGGTAAAACTGCTTCCATCCCATACACTAACGAGAAAGGGGTTTGATTGGTGAGAGTTTTGACACTCGTTCTATACCCCCATACTGCGAATGGCAATTTATCAGCCCAGTCCCTGTAGGTAACAACCATCTTGCTTAAGATTTTCTTAATCGATTTGTTGGCTGCTTCTACTACTCCATTAGCTTGTGGCCTTTATGGTGATGACCGATGGTGCTCAATCCCTTATTTCTTCATTAGGTCTGATGTGGCTCCTTGGAATTGAACCCCATTATCTGATACAATGTGATGTGGAATGCCATATCGGGCAAATATATGCTTTTTTATGAACTTGGCCATCTTCTTAGCGGTGATGTTGGTGTAAGATTCGGCCTCCACCCATTTTGAAAAGTAGTTGACTGCTACTATAATGAAATGATGTCCATTAGTTGAGTTTGGCCGAATCTCGCCAATGATGTCGATGCCCCACGCTGAGAATGTCTAAGGAGTAGATAAGCTATGGAGTTCGGATGGGGGTAGATGATTGATGTCACCATATATCTGACACTCGTGGCACTTTCATACTTCCGATACACAGTCTGTGATCATTGTTTTCCAATAATATCCCTGGCATTGTATTTTCTTAGCTAGTGCTACCCCATTCATGTATGGATCGCAGTCTCTCGCATGCATTTGTCTCATTATCAATAGTGCCTCCTGTTCTGTGAGACATCTCAACAACATTCCTTCTGATGTTCATTTGAACAGGTCCCCTTCTAATAGGCAGAACTGAGTCGCTAATCACTGTAATGAGGTTCTTTTAGAGTCTGTTGCACCTTCTGGGTATTCCTCGGTCTGCAAACATTTGACGTTGTCAAAGGACCAATTCCCGATAGCTTATTGATCCTCCGTTTCCACTAGGCAACAGTAGAAGGGTTCTTTGGCCGTTTGCAGTACAATAGGCTTGATTGATTGAGTTTTAGGACCCTCCCACATTGATGCTAGTATAGCGAGTGCATCTACCATTTGATTTTCATCCCTGGGCACGTGTTTGAAGATGCATTTGGAAAATTTTTGTGAGATTTTCCATACTGCTTCCACGTAAGGACGGAGTGATTCTTCTCTTGTTTCCCAATCGCCAGTGACTTGTTTAATAACCAAAGCTGAGTCTCCCACAACCAATACTTCTTTTGCTCGTGCTTTTCGAAGTGCCTCTAACCCAACCAGGCAAGCCTCATATTCTGCCCCAATGTTTGTTACTGGGAATTCCAACCTTTTGGAAAGGGGTATAAGTTCGTTTTGTGGTGTTATCAATACAACACGTAGGCCAGCTTCATTTCTATTCATTGCACCATCAAAGAACATTTTCCACTCTGCACCGACATCCTCTATCAATGCTAGTTGTTCATCGAGAAATTCTAGATTTTCAACATAATCAAAGTCCAAGGATTGATTTGCTAAAAATTCAACAACTGCTCATCCCTTAATGACTTTTTTTATCACATATTTGATGTCAAATTCAGATAGTAGCAGTAAACATCGGGAGAGTTTTTCGGTTAGTGTTGGCGATTGGCATAAGTAATTCATCGGGTCTATCTTTGCGATGGCTTTTACATGATAAGATTGGAAGTAATGTCAAAGCTTCTTTGTCAACCAAACCATCATGGTGCAGATTTTCGCTACCAAGGTGTAGCATGACTCATACTCGAGTAATTTCTTCCTCAAGTAGTACACTGCATGTTCACTTTTATCTTCGTGTTCTTGCACCAGCATAGCTCCAACCAATGACTCCTCAATTGCTAGGTATAGGATCAAGGGCTTTCTAGGTTCTGGTGGGTGGAGGATGGGTGGGCTTAACAAGTATTGTTTGAATTTGTCAAACGCTACCTGGAACTGGTCGTTCGAAACCGCTGGTTGGTCCTTCGTAGTAGTTTGAAGATTGGCTCGCAGATGGTAGTGAGCCTGGCGATAAATCTACTTACATACTATAGAGAGCCCAAGAAAGATTGGACTTCTTTCTTAGTTTTTGGCATGGGCATATCCCTAATGGCTTTGCTTTTATCAACATCCATCTCAATTCCTTTTTAGCTGATTATATGCCCCAGGAGCTTCCCTGATGTGACCCCGAATACACACTTTTTTGGGTTCAAGCGTAGATTATACTTCTCGATTCTGGTGAGAAATTTGTTTAGGACAGCTGGATGTTCCTCCCTGGTGTTAGACTTCACAAGCATGTCATCCACATAAACTTCCATCTCCTTGTGGATCATATCATGTATGAGGGTTGTGACTTCCCACTGATATGTTACACCAGCATTTTTCAAACCAAATGGCATTACCTTGAAGTAGTATGCACCCCATTCAGTGATGAATGTTGTCTTAATCTTATCGGTTATTGCCATTATTATCTGGTTATAGCCTGAGAAGCCATCCATAAAGGAATACATGGATGCCCTTGCCACGCTGTCGAACTATACATCGATCTGGGGTAGGGGGAAATCATCTTTTGGGAGGCTTTATTCAGATCCCTGAAATCTACGCAGACTCTGACCTTGCCATCCTTCTTTGCTATTGGGACAATGTTGGCTAGCCACATCGGGTATTCAACCAATTCTAAGAATTTAGCTTCAATCTGCTTTGCTAGTTCAGCTTTGACCTTTTCTGCCCATTCCGACCTTAAGCGACGCAGTTTTTGTTTTACCGGCTTGATCTGAGGGTCAATTGGGATACGATGTTCTGGGATTTGTCTATCCACTCCAGGCATGCCCCCATATGACCAAGCAAACACTGCCACGTGACATTTAAGTACATTCGTGATCTCTCTTTTTTCTTCAGGAGTCAAATCATTGGAAATTGTCACCATTTTTTATGACTCATTTGTATCTAAGTTAATTTCGTTTAATGATGTGTTATGAATGTTAAAGACGTTATGTGTATGATCATATGAATGCGTGGTGCCATCAGGCAGAACATCAAATAAGTAAGCAAAATTGTAGTACTTCATTGAATGAGCCCCGTAGGTAAAATTGTCAAAAACATCAGAAATGTTCATCATTATATCATCAATTTCCTCCTCCACAGGCAGAGGGGGCTTTGGTTGTTGTAGCAATAGGTGCATCAGTGGTAGGTTCTACCTCAAGAGTGGTCTGCATCAGCTTTTCGGTGAGGAGCTTGATAGTGCCTGGTAGATCTTGGTCTCGCCCATCACCTTTCTTCATCAGCTCGTTAACAGCCTTAGTGAAAGCTTCCATCGCATCTTCTAGTACTTTGCCCTTTCCAGACTCCTCGATCAGGGATACCGCCAGAATTGGTTTTTCTTCCAGATCAGCATCAACGGGGGGTTCAATCAGCTTGCCGGTCTTGAAGTCAAAGATATCGTTGAATATCTTAAGCCCCTTGACCTCTTCTCCATTCAGGATCGTTGGTTCTGGTTCTCTCAAATATGCCTTAGTGCCTTCCGCCTCGTAGATGCTTACCATATTACAGAACATGGGCCATTTATGCTTGTACATTTTCATACTCGGGGTGAAACCCAGACCCAATCCAGGCATGACAAGAATAGGGTCGATGGCCTTGATAATCCCCTGATGATATTTCCCCAGGCCTTTTCCAGGGATAAAACCTTGCTTCTTCATTTGAGCTCTTAGACTCCCAGGGAAGAAGCGATATCCCTTCGGAGTTCTGCACCCCTTCTTCTTTTCTTCAGTGGCCATTGCAACTCTCAGCCCTTGCATTATTCTCTCCTCGAATGCGGCAGTCGCCATCATTGATTCCTCATCAGCCTCGATCATCACCGACCTCCCTTTATGAATAAGTTTTATCTTTTGGTGCAGAGTAGAAGGGACTGCCCCTATTGCATGAATCCATGGCCTGCCTAGAAGCAATTAATAAGTTACTAGAATATCTAGCATAGTGAACTTTACATTGGAGGTCACTCCTCCAACGGTGACCTCTGCTTCAAAGCTTCCTACTACACCCATCTTCGAATCATCGTAGGCACATATCACCGTGTCAAATTTGGCGAGCATATCCTCCCTTAGCCCTAAGTGAGGTAGGACCTTAAGAGGACAAAGATTGAGAGCCGAGCCATCATCTACCATTACACATGGTATAGCGCGATCGAAAATTTGGACCCTCATAAATAAGGCCCAATTATGCAGTCCTAGTTCCTGCGGTAGTTCCGACTGATCGAAAGTTATGGACGGCATCTGAGGGGGGACAATTCCTTCCTCGATAGTAGCACACATATCGATTACTGAGGTTGTAGGCGTGGCAAGCATTTCCATTAACCTCTTGACTAAACCCATCCTATGCTTTTGCGAAGTCTCAAGCAACCTCCAGATACTGTATTTGGCCTGAGTTCCCTTCAACTGATTTACCAGAGGGTCTATGTCTAGCATGTCTTCATCTACCCTTGGGGGTAGAGGTGGCTCGGGCTGTTCCCTCGCTATTTCCTCCGGCCTAGAGTCATTGAGCTGTACAGTCTCATCCCTTCTGAAAACTCTGCCACTCCTAGTAACCCTTAGTATTCCATTCTCCATCACTCTTGTTTCCTTGGAATTGACCCAAGGGTACTAGTTGTATCCATCCTCAGCTTGGTTGCGTCGCCCCCTTCAATTTGTAAGAATCCAAGTTTATGGGCTTCTTCCCATCGGAAATGATCTCTCCCTCAGCCGAGGTTCCTTCTTCTGGTTTTCTCTTCCTTCTTGATTTAGGGACATATGCATCAAGATCAATGGGCACCCTAGTTGGTGCTTTCCCAGATTCCACCTTCATTGCGTCCCTCTATGGTTCTCCTTCCTCTGCTGAGAACACTTCTACTAAAGGATCATCCTCGGTGCCTTCATCTTCATCAACCACTGCATTCACCACGGGGTTTGACGGAGATAGAATCACTAGAACAAAATTAGTGGGTATCCCTGATCCTACTGCGTGAACACTACGATGTCTGGTCATTATCTCCTTGTCGAGATAATGAGCACGAAAAGATAATTCATCAAAATTTGGGACTGCCAGCCTTGACAAATGATAGCGATACCAATCCTAGGAACCACCTATTATCAATTGCACTACAGAAAGCTCAGATGGTCTTTGTGCCAGCACTAGATAGATAAACTTCCATGGCTTTATGTAGCCGGTGAGCATTTCTCCTTCCCTCTGTACACAAGTGAGCAGATCTCGCATTGTTTGTTTCGGAGGTTCTAAAAATGCAAACTCCGTCTAGAACTCTGCAGAGATGTAGTTCCAATTGCTCTTGGTTTCAACTGATTGTATCTCACACCATTGACTTGCTACTCCTGCTAGTGAGCATGAAAACAGTGTAGCTATCATGTTTTGAGAGAGGCCCTGCGCTCGACACAAGATATAAAACTTAGATAAGTGGGAGGACGGTGAGTCATTCCTATTGAAAAATGACATATTGGCTAAGCTAAAACTAGCCCTCAGGACTTCATCCTGCTCTCTAATCACTCGATTGCTTGACTCAGATTCAAGCATCTCCATCACATCGTCTGAGTCCATCTCTGACTCAATCGCCATCACATACTCCTCTTCTTTGGCGGCCGGTGCTTCTCCTGACTATTCTCTCCCTATGAGAAGCGATGTAGGTTTCTGGTCGGTAAATACTGGCATCCTAGCAAAGTTGATTTCAACAGATTTAATCTTACCCCCGCACCCTCAGCTGTTCGACTCTTCCTCCAGCATCTTCAAAACCTGATTGGGATCGATTCTCGACCCCACCATCATCACGAATTCTCCAAGCCCTTCAAATAGGCAGCTCAGAACCTTCCTCTCTTTTAAGCATGAGTTAATCATTCCTACCCTCACCTCAAAATTTGGTAAAGGGTTGTTCTTCGTGCTGGGCTTAAGCGTAGGCTCATAGATGACCTTATCTACCACCAATTTCTGAATAGCTTTTAGCAGCTCCTTGCAGTTATTTGTACGGTGTCCCACGGCCACATGATAATGGCAGTAATTGTTCTTCTCTTCTGGCCTGGGAGGGACATGCTTCTTCAGGCTTTCCAACTAATTAAGTTCATGTAGCTTTGTGAACAAGAACCCCAAGTTAGTAGCATATGGTGAGATGCCATGATATTCTTCCTTTGGTAACCTAACAGTGGCTACCTTCTCTTCATTCACCAATTGTACTGCTGGTTGCTTCGCCTTCACTACACCGGATTGGAATCATTCTTTCTGTAATAGGGCTTAGCAACCCGCTGCCCCATTTCCACCTCTATGGCATCATAGCGTTCGATCTTCTCAGCCCTCACGAAAACTTCTTGATAGCTCTGGAAAGTCTCAGATCTCAGCCTCTTCCGGTAAGATGGCAGTGCACCATCTAAGAGCTTTACGATCATTTCTGGCAAAGATGGGCGAGACTGTAAGCTCACTTGCGTAGCCATCCATCTCTCAAAATAGGGCTTGAAGTTTTCCCTCGGTTGTTGCTTCACCGCCTCCAGATTCTACATCATGGTGATTATCAGAGTATTAAACCCATAATGGTCCACCATTGCCTAGGACAGATGTCCCCAGTCATAGGCTATGTCTACTGGTAAATGATTGTACCATTCATTTACTGGGCTTCCCAACGTAACAATAAATAGTTTCGCCATCATTTGATCACTAATTCTAAAAGCCCTCATCACATTCTGATAATGCGTAATATGCGCATGAGGATCGATGTTGCCTGTGTACTTCTCAAATTGAGGCATAGAAAAGGTCGACGGCAAAGTATCCTCATCTCCAACTGTGGGTTGTACTGGGATTAAACCCCTCTGCCCCTGCACATGAGTGGCTAAGAACTATCTCCAGAGTTTAGCCATTCCAAGTAGTTGAAAAATACTATTTGGGGCCTCTGAGAAACCTCCATACTGCTAATTCTGGTAATACTACCCCTGACCCTGGAATGTCTGAGAGGGTCTACCCCAGCTGGGCACTGTAGGCTGAGCCATCCCTTGAATAAAGGGAATGTAATTAGAATAGGGCCTAATCTCTGAAGACCCCACTTCCCTTAGGCCGAAAGAAGCATGCCCCGGCTACCCCAGGAAGAATTAGCCACCCACCTGTGGCTTATACATTGTCTGTGGCTAATTCTATCAAGAACCGAACTGATAGAAGTTAGGGGCGACTGCTGCAGAACTCGGGAATACAGCAGTAGAAGATGACGGTCCTCCCAGTAGGATTGTACCACCAACATTTGGTACCACATCTTTTTCCCTCTTCTCGGGCTACCCAATTATAGTGTGGTGATTGAGGATTGACGCAAATTGGTCACTATTAGCAAAAGCATTCATAGCTGCAACAATCTCGGCGCTCACCAATGATTGATTTGCTTGCGGGTTCTGGGCCGCCCGAAGAGTTTGCTCATTAATCATGTTCTCTTCCTGTTGATTAGACATGTTGCAGAAACTATGAGGAGTATCTTTATCTAGATCCGAGCTAGAGTCGGTATACGGAACTCCTTCCTGATGAGCCGTGACTAGAGATAGACGGATCAGCCGGCCAGAAACCCTATTCCAAGTTTTCTGATGAAGTGGCTTTTTCCTGGCTGAAATACACATGGAGATCATTAGGGAATGCATGTAAGTTCATGGTGAGTGATTGATGCGTGAAATGTTTTAATGTTATGGCTGCGGAGAAAGGGTTAGCGTGCCATGATGCGAGATAGAAATCACACACAAAAAGAGCAGAATCGTTAGTCCATGCGATGAATGGAGGTCCATTGGTTTTGAGATCCGTACTCTATCCTAGGGACAATGTGAAATGAAGTGACCTAACTACCCGTGTGGTGATAAGTCAAAGGTTTGAGAACTAAAGTTAGTGCTCTTGGTGTTCAGGTGACCAGTGTGACATACCCTAATGAAAGTGACAAAAAAATGTATGGAAATAACTACCGTATGCAGCATATGAATGTTTTGGTTCTTTTCCCCCATTGGGGCAGGGCCTTGGATATTAGTGGACATCATCACAAAAGGTATGTAGTGATGCATGAATATTTTGGGTGAAAAGTGGGGTTAAGACATCAATTGGGATATCTTTTGTTTTTATGTTTACCTCATGTACAGTCACCCCGGTAGGGCTATAAGTGGACATCGTATAAGGATTTGGGTTAAATGATGCAACATGATTCTAGTTGGTTTCAGGTCATCCTAAGGTGACACGATCTCGAGTGTCTACTAAGTTCCTACGTATGAGTGACATCAAACCATGTTTAGTATCATGAGTGTGTGCTTTTAAGTGTCTACACGAAAATTCGTGGTTAGCATGGCACATTTGTATAATGCATGATGAATCGGAAAATAGTAAACACTTAGCACATAGCACACAATATCTTTCTTCAGACCATACAACTCTCGAGCATAGGGTTTTTGGCTAGTCTCTATCCTAAGTTTGGTTCATCTTAGTACCGCGAGGATACTAAGGAGCGCACCTGCAAGAAAATATAATGCATGATCGCGTGTTTGAGTACACCCTAGGGAAAATGCCTACGGCTTATTTACATGAGGGTTTATAAATGGGTTGCTAATGTAGAAGGTTCTTGTTGCACTGAAATACACTCCAAGCCTCTCCCCAAATAGGTTCTAACGAGGGAGGTACATGAGATATGGCAACAAGTGCTCCACTCGCTCAAGTATTATCTTTTCTTAGGGAGGCAGATTAGTACAAGAGAAAGCTTCGCAGTAATAGGGGTACCTTAGACTTATGGGCTAATCCCTTCTACTACAATGCATTATTATGAATATGTCAAAATTAAGAGAAAATGGAATAATGTGATCAATAATTTTTGGCACTTATCCAAAATCTAAAAACCTTTGAAAAA
>CATIWQ010107813.1:0-31330 GCA_949673415.1 Euphorbia schlechtendalii
TGATCTTTGACAGCTTCGATCCTAAGCCAAATCTTTAAGTTCCACGCATCTTTTTGCACCTTTTTCACTCTATTTTCATAGAATTCCACTTTTGATCATTTTACTCCCAAGATTTACCTAGTATCTGCATTTGCATAAAAAGCAACTACATACCACCTGAAATCTTTTATATGAAGTATAAAAATGATTCAAACTATAGTGTTTATTGTATATAATTATCATGATAATAACTGTAATTATACACTTATCAGCTCTCTCTTGTACTAATCTACCTCCCTGAGAAAAGATAGTACTCAGCGGGTGGAGCACTTGTTGCCATATCGCATGTACCTCCCTCAACCCATTTTTTAGGAGAGGCTTGGAGTGTATTTTAGCGCAACAAGAACCATCTACATCAGTAACCCATTTACAAACCTCATTTTAATAAACCATAGGCATTTTCCCTAGGGCGTTACCCAACAAACGACCATGCATTATATTTTTGTGCAGGTGCTCTCCTTAGTATCTTCATGGTACTAAGATGAACCAAACTTAGGAAAGAGACTAGCCAAAAACCCTACACGCGGGAGTTTTATGGTTGGAAGTTTGGACATTGCAAGCTATGTGCTACTTGTATACTACTTTCAATTTGTCACTGTACAAATGTCGTACTAACCACGAATTATTATGCAGACACTTGATCATACACACTCATGATATTGAATGTACATATCACAATACCAAACCAATATCACACACACTTAAGCACAGTTGGCACTATAGATCATGTCACCCTAGGACAACATAAAACCACTTAGGGATATCACTTACCCCTTTTTTAGCGAGATGTCCACTTGACATCCTGCTATTAGCCTGTACATGGCAAACATACCTTCCTTTTACTGCGTGATGTTCACTTGACATCCGACACTTAATCCATAAGGGGTAATAATATATCGCACATGTTACCCATGAGATTCCACTTGATATCCAACTCATAGCCCTTCCGAGGCAATCACACACACCAAAAGCCCAAACGAGGAAAATACCTACCCAAAACCATTTCCCACATTAAAGGATATCCCAGTTGATGTCCTAACCTAAGCACACACGAGGCAAACTTACTTCAAAAGTCTTACCTTACCAGGGTATACGCCTCATACTCGAATCGTTCGCCCACACGAGGCAATAATTCACGTATCATCACATACCCTCAAATAGTGATGACCACACAAGTATCCAAAAACTCTGCCCTAATTGGGCGAAATAACCAAATCTTTCATTAGGTAGCTACACATGGTAGTTATTTTCATTTTATTAGGGTATGTCACACTGCTTACCCAAAACAATTTTTGACCTCCTCATTCCGTGAGACCTAGTCATAGTACGAAGACTCAAACCATTGACCTATTACCACACAGGTAACTTAGTCACCTCACTTACATCACTCATGTTACGATGTCACATAGACATTGTACAAATCTCAAATCCAACCCCCATTGTTGGATTTTCATTTCCATATATTTTCATCTTTACCTAACGACTAACCTGTTTGTTTCAAATGGATTGTCATACATTTTATTTCACATCATGGCACGCTAACCCCTTGTGAATGCAGCCATAACATTAAACATCTCACGCATTTCCCGCACCATGAATCATATCACGTATCTTACATGCATGGTCTAATATTCTGCTCGTGTATCAAAGGGGGCTTGGAAGAGGCTTGCTCGTCGCCTGGTCTGCGTTTCCCCAATTATGACCAATCTGGATGGGGTTCCGTATACTAACTCAAATGAGGACTCGAGTTCAGACTCAGATTTGGTTCAACACACTATTATGGCCAGTCCACTAGGAGAAGGTGCCAGGGAAGATCACCCTGTACGTACGGGACAAAATTCTCAACATTCATCGGTGAGCGCCCACATTGCAACTGCCATAAACGCCTTTGCCAACACTGAACAGCTAGCTACGCTCATTCGCCAACATGTTGGGAGGACCCAGAATGTAGTGTCTAGCCTGGAGGTCACCCTCAACAATGTCAATCCAACAAAGGGACCTCCCACCTCACACATGGTGCCCCCAACTACCTTTTATCAGTTTGGGGCAGGACAAAGTCAACTGAACCAAAGTCAATTCTTCCCTGGATAAATTATCCAACCAGCATTCGCACCAAGGCCTTTCTACCAAGGAGTGGCCCAACAGCCTGTTCCTAACTGGAGTACGTCTGTCGCCTCACAGTTCCAAGCACCTCTACTACCCCATTTCGCAGCATATCCCTAGGGGCAATATGGCTCTTATCCAAGCGCAGGGAATGCCATCCTCCAACAACCTGGCATGGCGGAGCTATGGCAACAATTCTTGGCCATTCACGGTAACCACCTAAGCAACACGTACCCTGCACAACCGATAGTCGGGGATGAAGATAGCTTACCCCCAAACTTCGCAATGTCGTAGTTTGAGTAGTACGTGGGATCTGGCGACCCGCGTGCTCACTTGACGCATTATTAGATAGTGATGAGAGCATTGAGGGTCAGCGATCGTGTGATGGCTAAGCTCTTTGTCATCACCTTAGGCAACTCAGTCAACGAATGGTACAACAACCTTCCGCTAGATATAGCTACCAATTGGAATAACCTCGCTCAAGCTATGCTGGAGCATTATGGTTTCAACTCTCAAATGGAAACCACAATGAAACATCTGGAGGCCATAAGGCAAAGGCAGGGTGAGATTTTCAAATCTTACTATACACATTGGATGGTCACATAGGTCAGGCTACAAACTCGTTTGACCCTACCAGAGATGATAACAAAGCTGTTGGTCGGCGCACTGCCACCATACAGGAACAAATTCGAATCTGATAGTTTCTCTAGCTATCAAGAAGTGTTTGAGAAGGTAGAGCGGATGGAGCACTTCGAATCCATAGACACCTATGGGAGGCACTAACCCGTGATAGATGATTATGTAATAATTTAACTTTCAGCTACTTTGCCCACGGGGCTTTTGAATTATTTGTTGAATAAATTGAACTTTGTTTACTTGCTCGATATTTTATCGATGACATCACGCATTCTCAGGAATATATTCATAATGTTTTTAGCACACGTGACACATCATTTCATGAAATTAATTTGGGTATAAATGGATTCCCATTCAAATGATTTGACTCTTGAGAGAAAGTGAGAGAGAAATACATATATTTAGACAACGCGTGATAGCAATTGCCTCATCATATAAGGACGAAAGATCAATGGAATGATCTCCAAGCATGAAAGATCCACCGACTCAATCAAGGGAATGAAGCATGCAAAGATAAAAAAGATCGAAGCTAGAATAAGGCCAGAATGTCGACCAAGCAAGTTGGGACCAAACAACCAACGTAATATCACAAAGAAGGAGACAAATTGTTGAAAACATCAACAAATCCATCACCACCATTCATGGGACCAAATGACCAGCGCAATACCACAAAGAAGGAGTTGGATCGTTTAATGCGTCAACAACTCCATCACACGGATCACCATCATTCGTGGGATAATCAAATAAGAAGAAGTCAGATTGTTGAACATGTCAACAACTCCTTCACATGACTCGCTACTATATGTGGGGCAATCATCTCACCATCAAAGGAAACGCCAATGATCAAGACTTGTCATCATATACAGGCCAGCAAAGCAGCATGAGCACCAACTAACTAATCGGTCAGAAATGCTAAACGAGACAACAAATGAAGTCGTGGACATGGATAGTGACTGATTTACCAAATCTACCAAACCTTACACAATTGGTATCACGCATAGGTGAAAGAAATAAATCTCTAAAAAGCAATACGAATAAAAAAGAATAAATTTGTAATCAGCCTGTCAATTAACACTCGGTTAGATGAGCAAAAATAGGGCTTCTTTTCAAACCACAAAAAGAATAGTTCGCTGAGTTGAAAACCCGAAAAGGGCGGCTCAGGCAAAACTTAGGACATCGAGAGAACCACATTGGTTAGAAAACCTAAAAAGGCTAATTTATGGAAGGAGTCAAATCATTTGAAACATTTATACCCATGTTAAGTTCATCAATGAATTATCATTTTTGTTGAATCTTTATGCATATGTTTATTTTGGTTGCTTGCATGCCAATGGTAGAATATCCCAAGTAGACATCCAAAAAATGAAAAAATAAAAAATATAAGTCTGCTGGATTGAAAACCTGAAAGGGCGGTCCAGGCAAAAATTAAGACGAGGTTAGATAGATTGAAAACCCGCAAGGGAGATCTATGCAAAAATTAGGACAAAGAAATATCAAATTCATCATCTCCTCCTCGGAATGGTACGAGGCATCATATACCTCCAACACTTCAAAGAGACGGCTTCTAAGCAATCATCACCAACACAATGTGGGATCGATAACTCATCCAGACTTTCCTCAAATCAGATCCAAGCTATGAACTTGACTCTTATTCAACGAACCCATGGTCGTCGCTTTGAGGGAGTCGTCCATGGAATCCCTGACAAGACAAGTCATAGGGGCAACCGTGCACCAGCACAAGAGAAGGCTTTTCAATGAAAGAAGCCCACAACGCCTATAACAAATGAACATACATCATACGATGCATAAAAACATGCATACATTACATTCGCATCACGTCATTTACAGGTAAAGACGATGCCAAACCGGCGCAACACCGTCCCAATATACAAGAACCTCCATCTCCACATAAGGGACCTACAAACAAGAGAACGGCCCATTAAAGCCTAAAGTCAGCATTACAATGCCATAAAAGCCTCCTAAACAATGGAGCGGTTTTCGGGACACCCCCGAATTTCTTTTTAAACTTATTTACTTATTATGTTTTAATTTTTGATTGAAGGGGAAAAAATTTTTGCTTCGCATAAACTCAATCAAATAATTAAAACATTCACCATCAAATATATTAACATTATCTTTTCTCTAATTTGTTACAAGAAGCAAGTCAACATCCTATTAAGGAAATACAAAACACAACCGAAAGAAGGAAATGGTTATGTCAATGGATGAAGAAAGAAACAGTCCCATTTATCAATCGAAGAAAGAAATGGTTGCCAACCATTAAAGGGACGCCGCAGAAAGAAACGGCCGACCCACCCACAAGGGGCATGAAGTACCTAAAGGACTCCGAAGAAAGAAACGGACAACCCCATGAAGACACAGTGCTAGAAAGGAAGGCCTATGTCATCACCAATTAGGAACAAGAAGTCACCAGCCGCACCGGTCAGGTATACTCTCAATCCCTCCGCTCTTTTCATGTGATAATACTGGTTATACAAACAGCAATTATAACACGAGGGGCAGCTGTGAGCACGAGATTTTATACCAGCTCGCATGTTCAATGATGACTGCTTTTCAGGATATTTATCCTCGAATCACACGATTTTCGACCGTCCTACGATCTTCAAAAGGGAGTCTTCCTCGTCTTTGAATTTAAAAGGACTTTAATTCAAAAATTAACTAAAAATATAAAAATACACAAAAAAATTCAAAAACAAAAACCCGAGGGGACTGAATCCCGGGCCAGCCTCGTTGGCGAGGCAAGCCTCGCCAACACTCTTGGTGAGGCCTCGCCAAGAGCTTGGCGAGCCTTGCCTCGCCAAGGACACGGCGAGGAGCCTCGCCAAGATTTTCTCCGGCGAGGCCCCTCGCCGGAAAAACTTACATTTTTTGGATTTTTCGAGATTTTTCTATAAATAGTCGGGTCTTTTTCAAATATCAGGGGCTCAAAAATTCAAAGAAAAATCCTCTCTTTCAGATAAAAAAATACAAACGATAATTTCTTCCTTTCTTCTTTTTTTTCTCGGATCCAAAACACATTTGGATCCCAAATCTCTTCATCTTTTAATCAAATTTCTTCATCTATTTTTCTTCTTAAATCCTTAGATATTCTCGGGTCTAAAACAAATTTAGAACCTGAGTCTGATTATCTTTCGGATAAATAATCACGTATTTTCCAATTAAATTACACGAAAATTCCAAGAATTAAACGAAGATTTTTTGGACTTTTACATCAACAATTTCACCTAAATTAAAGGACGAAGAGGACTTCCAAAAGCCGAACGGATACGCTGAAGTGGATTCATACCGTAAGGGTAAGCCTCTGAGTTCCTAGAGTTGCGAATTTCATGCTTTCATCTGCTTTCATCTTCTTCTAATTTTAATTTTTGGACCTAGGAATTATTTTTATTCCTTATTACTGTAAATTGTGTTGTAATCTCTCCTTCATCTTTATTTCTTTCTTTATTTTTTATTTTTATGTTAGAATACCCCCATGAAGGGAATAAAATATATTCCCGGATAATAGACCTCACCTTTTGCCATGCGGTCATTTTCACTAATAAAATTGACCAACATGCGTGTAAATAAAAATGAACTATTTTTATTTAAATTAACAACTTTAAAATCTTCGATGTTTTAATTAGGCCACACGGGCCTTGCTAAAATCAAATCGAACATATGTGATATCCCTTGTGTTAACCTTTGTGGACGTAGGTTAGATGTATGTTTAGGATTTTATTTTTCCCTCGGGTATTGCACATATTTTACACAAAATGCAATTAATAGGTTTACGGGCGGTTGCATACCCCGATTTTTGGAAGCCTTGTAATTTTTATTTTCCGCATTTATTTGCTGCTTTGTGGATGATTTATTATTTCGTATTGTGGATGGATTTACTGCTTTTTCTATACGTGAATCATGCATGTAAACTCTAAAAATGACCTAAGTGCGAATATGCATAATTAGTAGAACACGGTTTTCTATAGATGTAATTTAATGTGATCCAATGAGAAATAAGAAACTTATCTCGGACCCGAATCTCTGTATCTTGGTAGGCCATCCCCCGGATGTTAAGCCTCACAGGACTCTAATTCCTGGAAAGAGCTAATCTAGGTGATGACTCCACACTAAGAGACGGCAGATTCGGGTTCGAACAGATCTAAAACAGTTTCACTTTTCTCTTTCAACCTTTTTACCAGGTCCCCAACCCGGTGCACCAGTTTTTCAAGCACCCTGGTGGACCGCGCTTCTCATCCCGTGCGCTCTCGGCCCACCACTCCGTGTCGTCCACTCACACATACCACCTATCATTGGAGAACAATTGAACTCAAAGGGAAACGGTGATAATAAAGACCCATCATTGCATACACCTCAAGCCAGCAAAGCAGCATGAGCACCAACCAATCGATCAGAAACGGTGAACGAGAAAACAAATGAAGTCGTGGACATGGACGGTGACTGATCTACCAAATCTACCAAGTCTTACACAATTGCTATCACGCATAGGTGAAAGAAATAAATCTATAAAAAGTAGTACGAACAAAATATAAATTTGTATTTAGCCTGTCAATTAACACTCGATTAGTTGAGCAAAAATTAGGACTTCTTTTCAAAACAGAAAAAATAGTCCGCTGAGTTGAAAACCCGAAAAGGGTGGCTCAAGCAAAACATAGGAAATCGAGAGAACCACATTAGTTAGAAAACCTGAAAGGGCTAATTGATGGCAGGAGTCAAATCATTTGAAACATTTATACCCCTGTTAAGTTCATCAATGAATTGTCATTTTTTCTGAATCTTTATACATATGTTTATCTTGATTGCTTGCATGCCAATGATAGAATATCGCAAGTAAACTTCTGATAAATAAAAAATAAAGAAAATAAAGAAAAATAAGTCTGCAGGATTGAAAACCTGAAAGAGCGGTCCAGGTAAAAAGTGAGACAAGGTTCGATAGATTGAAAACCTGCAAGGGTGATCTATGCAAAACTTAAAACTAAAGAAATATCAAATTCATCATCTCCTCCTTGGAACGATACGAGGCATCATATACCTTCAACACTTCTGGTAAAACGGCTTCCAAGAGATCATCGTCGACACAATGCGGGATCAATGATTCATCCAGACTTTCCTCAAATCAAATCAAAGCTATGAACTTAAACCTAATTCAACGAACCCATGGTCGTCGCTTTGAGGAAGTTATCAATGGAATTCCCAACAAGACAAACCCTAGGGGCAACCATGCACCAGCACAGGAGAAGGATCCTCAATGGATGAAGCCCACGACATCTACTTACATCATATGATAAATATTGTTCATGCATAAAAACATGCATACATTACATTCACATCATGACATTTACAGGTAAAAATGATACTGAACCAGTGTAACACCATCCCAGTAAATAAGAAACTGCACCTACACATGAGGAACCTACAAACAAGATGATGGCACACTCAATTCTAAAGTCAACATTGCAATAAAAGTCTCCTACAACAGAGCGGTTCTCGGGACATTCCCGAATTTATATTAAACTTATTCATTTATCATGTTTTAATTTTTGATTGAAGGGGCAAAAAATTTTGCTTCGCATAAACTCAATCAAATAATTAAAACATTCATCATAAAATGTATTCACATTGTTTTTTCTCTAATTTGTCACAGGAAACAAATCAACATCCTATTACGGAAATACAAAATATAACCGAAGAAGGAAACGGTTATCTCGATGGCTGAAGTAAGAAACAGTCTCATTTATCAACCGAAGAATGAAATGGTTGCCAACCACTAAAAGGATGTCGCAGAAAGAAACGGTCGACCCACCCTCAAGGGGCACAAAGCACCTAAGGGATTCCGAAGAAAAAGATGGAAAACCCTATGTCATCACCAATTAGGAACAAGAAGTCACCAACCACACCGGTCAGGTATTCCCTCTATCCCTACGCTCATTTCATGTGTTCATACTGGTTATGCAACCAGCGATGATCACACGAGGGGCAGCTGTGAGCACTGGATTTTGTACCAGCTCGCGCGTTCAATGATGATGGCTTTTTGGGATATTTATCCTCGAATCACACATTTTTCGACCGTCCAACGATCTTCAAATGGGAGTCTTCCTCGTTGCTCAATTTAAAAGGACTTTAATTCAGAAATCAATTAAAAAAATATAAAAATGCAAAAAAAATTCGAAAATGCTGCCGAGAACAGGATCCAGAGCCTGCCTCACCGATATTTGGCGAGGCATGGCTCGCTAAAAGGCCTGGCGAACCTCACCAGGAACTTGGCGAGGCATGCTAGAGGCCTAGCGAACCTCGCCAGACACTGGTAAGGCTTGCCTCGCCAAATTGGTGAGGTAAGCCTCGCCAGGGAGTTTGGCGAGCTCACCAAACTCCCTAGCGAGCCTCGCTAGCAAGTCTGGCGAGCTCGCCAGACTCGTTGGCGAGGTTGGCGCCAAACTTTTTTGCCTTTTTTTGGATTTTTCGGGATTTTCTATAAATAGTCGGACATTTTTGGATTGAAGGGGGCTCAAAAATTTAAAGAAAAAATTCTCTTTTTCAGATAAAAAAAATACAAACACTACAACAAAAGTACTTTCTTTTCTTCTAATATTTTCTTGGGTCCAAAACACCTTTGGATCCCAACTTTTAATTATTTTCAAAACTTCTATTCATCTACTTTTCTTCTTAAATCCTCAGATATTCTCGGGTCTAAAACAAATTTAGAGCCCGAGTCTGATTATCATTTGGATAAACAAACACTTATTTTCCAATTAAACTATAATTAAATCAAAACGAACGAGGAACGCTCCCGAGGATCGAATGGATACGCTGAAGTGGATTCATACCGCAAGGGTAAGCCTCTGAGTTCCTAGAACTACGAATTCCGAGCTCATCATCTGCTTCATCTCTTTCTAATTTTTTTTATTTGTGAACCTATGAATTATTTTATTTATTATTGTAAATGTTGTAATAATTTTGTTCATCTCAATCTTCTATTTTATTTCTTTTTAATTTTTATGTTAGAATACCCCAACGAAGGGAATTAAAATTATTCCCAGATAACAGACCTCACTTTATGCCATGCGATCATTTTCACCAATAAAATTAATCAACATATGTGTAATTAAAAATGAACTATTTTTATTTAAAATAACAACTTTAAACCATCGATGTTTTAATTAGGGCACACGGGCCTCGCTAAAATCAAATCGAACATATGTGATATCCCCTATGCTAACCTTTGTAAATGCAGGTTAGATGTATGTTTAGGATTTTATTTTTCTTTCGAGTATTGCAAATATTTTTTAGGAAATGTAATTAATAGGTTAGCAGGCGGTTGCATTCCCCGATTTTTGGAAGCCTTGTAATTTTTACTTTCCGCATTTACTTTCCGCATTTATTTATTGCCTTGTGAATGGTTTATTATTCCGCTTTGTGTATGGTTTATTATTTTGCAATACGTGAATCATGCATATAAAGTGTAAAAACGACCTAAGTGAGAATATGCTAACTAAGAAAATACAGTTTTCTATAGATGTAATATAATGTGATCACATAAGAAATAAGTAACTTATTCCGAACCCGATTCTCTGTGTCTTAGTGGGCCGTCCCCCGGACGTTAAGCCTCACAGGACTCTAATTCCTGGAAAGAGCTAATCCAGGTGGCGACTCCACACTAAGAGACGGCTGATTTGGGTTCGAACCAATAGAAATGTTTTTGCCCTTTCTCTTTCAGCCTTTTTCTCCGGGTCCCCGACCCGGTGATTTTCACTCTTTTTCAAACACCCCTGTAGACCGCACCTCTTATCTCAGCGCACTCTGGGCCCACCGCTCCGTGTCATCCGCTCACAATAATCAAGCCAAAAACCTTGTCCGCCACTTTCCAACTATAAGATATAAGTTCAAATTTGAACAGGTGTTGTTAGTACCGCTAATCTAAATAGAAAAATGGTGAAGACTACAAGTATACACTAACGATGTAGTTTTAAAAGATATTGATCCCACAGGAAAGGACTAGCTCTAAAGATCAAAACGAGGAACGGAAAAAGGAAAATAAAATATATTTGGATTTTAGTTCAGAGGATTAGAATGAAGAAAGGATAGATATATGTATGGAAGATTAGAGATTCTAATAGATAGATTTTCCTACGAAATAAGTATAGCAAAGTAAACATGCAAGTTCAAAAAAGTTATTACGTTCACTAAACTAATCTAACATAATCGGTTTTAGACACTCAGATGTTCAATGATTCACCATAGAGCAACACATGAAATTACTTTTCTAAATCTAGTGCAAACGAATTAAGACGATTATATAAACCTGGACAACAATATTACTATGCTTAGTACGGGTCCCTCTCACATAGCCACATTTAGCAAGTTACCATTCCAAAAATGTTGGCTCACTAAACAGCGTTAAAATCATAGATCCAGTGATTATACCACAATCTCGATAACCCCGAAATACTCTTAAAGTTAACTTCAAAGCATAAAACTTGATTAATATAAAAGACTCAACATGAAATACACATTATGACACATAGACATATCATAAACTTTGAAATAGAAAGTATAAGTAGCAAACAAAGTAAAGTTGTAAGGTTCGCAAGTGAAAGCTAAAGTTGATCAAACCTTGTCCATTATTTAATGGGAGTCGTCAATTCCCGCAATGCTTGCGTCTACTTTTAATCCAGTCTCGACTCGTACAGAACCTCCGCCAGGATGCTATTCTTTGTGAATATTGAATAAACGAATATTGAAGAACGAAAAATTTTATTGATAAGTGATTTGCAATTACACTTATACAACAATCGCTCGAATATGTAGAGAAATCTAGTGATGGAAATAAGGATTCGAATCACTTATACAGTTTCTCGCTAACACTTATGAACGTAGTGAAAACTAGATATTTTTACTCCCTATCTATGCATACACATGCACTATAACACACACATAATCACTCACAATCCATTGCCATGAAATTTGTAAGGTTTAGAGCCCTATTTATAGAGTTTGAAGGGTTGCGTCTATCCATACGAAGAGTTGTGTCCATTGGTGAAAGATTGCATCACTTCATTGTGATTGGTTAAGAAGCTTTAATCTTATCCATAATGGATAGGCACCTTTTCATTATTGGTTGACTTTTGATAAGTGTCTTTTCATTGGTAGTTGATGACGGTTAATTGTTGTTATCTGGCGGTTGGTAGTTAAGAAGATTTTACCAGAAAATCGTACAAGTCGCGACCACGATATGCATGTCACGACCGTGAATACTTGTTTGGCAACTTTCTGTTCTGAAGAATACTAAGTCACGACCGCAAATGGTTGTCGCGACCGTGAATTGTGTTTTTCTTCAGAATTCTTCTTGTAACTTCACCGATCTTCGACAGCTTCGATCCTAAGCCAAATATTTAAGTTCCATGCATCTTTTCGCACCTTTTTCACTCTTTTTACATAGAATTCCACTTTAGATCATTTTACTCCTAAGATTTACCTAGTATCTGCACTTGCACCAAAAATAACTACATGCCACGTGAAATCTTTTATATAAAGTATAAAAATGACTTAAACTATAATGTTTAGTGTGTAAAATTATATTGATAATAAGTGTAATTATACACTTATCACAGCACATCATCAAAATTGAGATTGACAATGGCCTAACTCAAGTCATTTCAACTTTCATCAAATTCAAGCATACCTAGGCCTCTTTCAAGCAGCATGACAACATCACAAAAGCCTCCCAAAACAACAGAGAGGCCATCGGAACATCCCCAAAAATCTTAAACTCAAATTTCCATGTTTATCATGGGCCTAAAAAATTTCTCAGAACCCTCATATTTTAATTCTTGATTGAAGGGGCAAAAATTTTTACTTTCAACAATCTCGATCAAAGAATTAAAACATATGTCACAAGTATCTATTCATAAAATTCCTCATTTTTTAGATACCCCTTCAACTCACAAGGAGCATCTATGTCAGACTCACAACAGTCGATGTATTTTCAAACGAACGGAACGCACGGCTTTAATTTTTTCCCCAGCGGTTCCAAGGGTCACAGTTAACCCATGGTCAACTCATAAGGGGCATACAATTCAGACCACAACTATCAACCATCCCACATCAGATTTTAACGAAGACTTACCACAGTCGAAGTATCATCAAAGGCATGGAGGATACGACTTTCATCCTTTCCCGAGTAGTTCCGAGGGTCATAGTTAACCCATGGTGAACTCACAAGGGGCATACAATTCAGACCACAACGGTCAACCATCCCACATCAGATTTTAACGAAGACTTACCACAATCGACGTATCATCAAAGGCATGGAGCACACGACTTTCATCCTTTCCCCAGCAGTTCCGAAGGTCACAGTCAACCCACGGTCAACTCACAAGGGGCATCCACAGCAAACTTTCTACAGTCCGCATACCCTCCGGGACTTTCTTCAATCCATATCTCTTTTCAGACTTTTTACAGTTAACGAATTTTCTACAGTTAGCATTCCTTTTTAGACTTTTCACAATCAACGGACTTTCTACAGTCCAAATCTTCTTCAGACTTTTTACGGTCAACGGACTTTCTATAGTCTGCATTCCTTTCGACTTTCTACAGTCGATGAACTTTCTACAATTCGCAATTCTCTAACTTTTTACAGTCAACGGACTTTCTACAGTTCACATTCCTTTTTAAACTTTTTACAGTTAACGGACTTTCTACAGTCTAAATCTTCTTCAGACTTTTTACAGTCAACGAACTTTCTACAATCCTCTTTCCTTCCAGCTTTCTACAGTCGATGAACTTTCTACAGTTCCCCTTTCTCTGACTCATTACAGTCAATGGACTTTCTACAGTTCGCACCTTTCTCCGACTTATTATAGTCAATGGACTTTCTACAGTCTGTATTTTCCTTGACCTATTACAGTTAATGGACTTTCTACAGTCTGCACCTTTCTCCAACTCATTACAGTTAATGGACTTGCTACAGTCGGCACTTTCTCTGACTTACTATAGTCGATGGACTTTCTACAGTCCGCATTTTTCTTGGCTTATTACAGTTGATGGACTTTCTATAGTCCGCACCATTCTCCGAATTATTATAGGTAATGGACTTTCTATAGTCCGCACCTTCTATAACTTATTACAGTCAATGGAATTTCTACAGTTTAAATTTTCCCTGACTTATTAAAGTCAATGAACTTTCTACAGTCTGCATTTTCCCTAACTTATTACAGTCAATGGACTTTCTACAGTCCGCACCTTTCTCCGACTTATTACAGTCAATGGACTTTCTACAGTCCATACCTTCATGCAACTTACTAGATTCGATGGACTTTCCACAATCCTCACCTTCCCCAACTTGTTACAATCGATGAACTTTCTACAATCCTCACCTTCTCTGACTTATTACAGTCAATGGATTTTCTACAGTCCACATTTTCTCTGACTTACTACAGTCAATGGACTTTCTACAGTCTGCATTTTCCCTGGCTTATTACAGTCATTGAACTTTCTACAGTCCACATTTTCCCTGACATATTATAGTCAATGGACTTTCTACAGTCCGCACCTCCTCCGACTTACTATAGTCAATGGACTTTCTACAGTTCGCATTTTTCCTAGCTTATTACAGTCAATCAATTTTCTACATTCCGTACCTTCCTCTGACTTATTAGAGTCGACGGACTTTCTACAGTCCTCACCTTCTCCAACTTTTTACAGTCAATGAACTTTCTATAATCCGTACATCTTTCAAACTTCTCCCTACCGACCACGTTCCCTTCCAGACTTCTTATGAGGTAACGACAAGCTGAAGGTTAACATTCGGAGTGGGAAACTATTACTAAACAGATAACTCACAAGGAGCACTAGAAGACCAGTCAAGCCAACATGGCGCTAGGGTGCAAAGCCCTGGATTATCCCAAGGACCACACATCGAGAAGTACCAATCGAGATCGGTCAGGTATCACCTCTAAACCCCGCTGCTCTTTCAATCGTGGGACCATGCTAATCTCATATCAACAGTGATCCCACGAGGGGCAGCCTATAAGCACGGGATTTTGATTCCCGCTCACAAGTTCAATGATGAAGCTGTAATCTATTTTCCTTTGCTAGTCTTCCACTTTGACAGGGTCTCAGAGGTCCTCGGGAGAAGCATTCCTCGTTTCTTACAAACCTTCGACAACCCTTTTCTTTTTTATTTAGACCATTCAAGGCTCGGATAAAGTTAGACCCAATGCCCATACCGATGTGACAACATCGATGTCAACATTGCAACATCTATACCGATGTCGCTAAGTCGGCAGTAGCAGAATTGCAAAATTTTGGGAATAATTGAACACATAGTTTCACTAGGACCACTTGACATAAGCCACCCACCCTATACTATACGGTGGTTAGAAAGTCCCCTCCATAATGATGGAGGGGACATTAGAGAAAAAAGAAACGAAAAGAAATGAGGGAAATGTCAAAAAGGCTAAGGAGTAGCCTTTTTGACTTTGGATTGAAGGGAGCTTTCCTAGAAAAAAGGGAGGCTCATAAACAAAGAAAAGGGGGAAAATGAGGAGGGGGATGGTAGAGATTTTCGTGCACATATAGTGCAAGAGAGAGAGTTCCATCAAAAGGCCAAAAAACTTGAGTTTAAGAGAAAAAAACTTGTGTTCTTGAGTGTTCTAAGGTGTTCTTGAGAGAAGAAGCAACCTTTGATCACCAACACTTGAGATTTCGGGTTAGTTAGGTAAATCCTTGAGGTTTAGACTTGAATGGAGAGTCTACAACATCTTTATAACTCACTTGAAGGTTACTACACCTTCTAAAACATCTACTTTGACAAGGAATGGATCCCTTCCAAAGATTTTTAATAAATCACCAACCAACAAACAAATCCAACCAAAAAGAAACAAGGAGAGCTTCTCGGAGGACTTCATGGACCTTAAAGAAAGTGGATTCATGATTATGGGGTAAGCCTCTGAGTTCCTAGAGTTTGTGCTTACATTTATATGCTTTTCTTTTTGAAGTTTCATTTTCTTTTCTGTTATTTCCATTTTTGCAAACCAATCTATTTTTCAGGAATTACGATATGATTTCAAATCTTTTTGAGTATTTTTTTACATAAAAATATTTTTCACATCTTGATATTTCTGGAATGATAAAGATCACTTGAAACGGATAAGTATATCAAAAGTTATGAATTTTCGAAGTTTTGTACAAATTTATTTCGGTTTCCTGGGCAGAATGTTACCGTTTTCTGTTATGGGTTTGATGATGATTTTTATTGCATGATAAGTTATTTTTATTATTTTCCTTAGATCATGAGGTTTCCGTAATGATAAAGATCACTTAAAACGGACAAGTATAAATAAAGTTATGGCATTTCAAAGTTATGTAAAATTACAGTTCACGGTTTTGGACAATGCGGGCTGTTTGATATTTTTTGTATAAAGCTATATTTAAAAATTGATTTTGTCACCTTCAGTATGTCAAACACATCATGAGCTTTCTGGAATGATAAGGATCATTTGAATCCGATAACCGTAGTGAAAGTTATGATCGTTTGAAGTTTCGGATATTCTTTTTGCTGTTTCTACTGGTTTTTTGTGTGTTTTCTGCAGGTCTGGACCATCGACGTCGGTACCGACATTACCAACATTACCAACATCGGTACCGACATTGCCTTTGGCAGAAATCAGTTTCGCTTCGTTTTGCTCCGTTTCGAATCATTTAAGCCCGGAACGACCCGCCAAAACCTCTCCGAACTTAGAAATGCACCATTTGTGGTAACCAAATCTCACATAGAGCTCATTTAAAAGTTATATATATAAGTATTTTTTGAAGTGCTAATATGTGGATAGAGGTTTGGAGTGTCAACGGAAGTACTTCAAGTCATCCATATCGATATCGCCCTTCACGGGGAAGTCAGTAACGGTATGACATCATTACCGTTGCTAACCCAAATAATAGCTATGTTATGCATGTTTGACCTAGATTTATGTTTTTCATATTGTTTCAGGAAACCCCCGCAAAGGGAAAGCGCCGTTCCTGGATATCCTACCCGACAAAATTCACATGCGGCATTTTCATTAAAAAAATGAGCAACATATTTGTATAAAAATTGATCATCTTTCATAACGGAAACCACGAGCCTTTGTCGGCATTTTTTTTATTTAACTCGACCACACAGGTCCTCCAAAATCTAAATCAAACATACTTGGTGCATTGGCACATGTTTGTGTTGTAAAAATATTTTGTGCTAACCTTTGTGGATGCAGGTAGATTAGGTTAGATGTATGTTAGGATTTATTTTCCTTTGGGTATCGCACTTCAATAAAAATTATGTATTTGTTAGATCATTTATATAATAGGATATGGATGTATTCATTTACCTAGATCTCATGTATTTTAGGCCATTTGTATTCCCCATCCCCAAATATGTAAATAATCCCCCCTAGACTAGGCGCATTTACTTTCCTACATGTTTACTTCTCCCACTTTATTTACTGCTTTCTGCATGCTCGCTAAATAATCAAAGACATAAGCCGAAAAAATCTAGATTGAATTGAAATATCATAAGCCTGGTTTCAAAATGGGAATAATGTTAACACAAATGATGATGAAACAGGTAACTCATCCCAAACCCGAATATCTGAACTATGGTATTTGCTTAGGCTTAACGGATCTAGGCTGTACCAAATTTTCCTAGAAGAGTTGATCCGGGTGGCGACTCTGAGTACCACAGGCCAGAGATCCTGATCTCGAGTCTATTAAGCTTAAAACTCACTTTTTCAAACAGCATTTTGTAAAAGCAATACATCTTTCGAAACATGCTCCTTTCGAAAAACCGCACGCCCCATCTCATGGGGCCGGTGGCTCGCGGCGACCGCGCGGGTCCAATACATTGTCCGCTCACACTAGTCCTCTTCTTTAGACTTCTTAACCTCACCATACTCCTCAGTATCATCTGAGAAAACCATCTTGCGCTTCCTTTAGAGCAAGTACTCATTGGCTGCAACCACTTCTTCCTTTTCCGCAGCTTGTTGCTCAGCTTGCAGCTTAGCCTCCACCTCTCTTTGGGTGCAGGTTTTAGCTTGCATTTTCTTTCTTTGATGCTGAGCAGGAGCATCATTGGTCTTGGCTGGACTCTTTCTCTTGGCCTTGAAGGAAGCAGCCTTCTGAGGTTTGGAGGAGGTGATGGTGACTTTCTCCATGATGCTGGAGATGGGAACCTTACTTGAGTCATCACTCTCTTCAAATTCCACTATAAACTGATCTTCTTCCTCCTTGCTGATATCCGCAGGCACTACTATCGGTACACATTTCATCTTTTGCTTCTGTTGAGCTTTGTTGTACCTAGCATGCACCTGATCATGAGTCAGCTTGCTGAAGTGCGACATTTCTTACTTCTTCATCGGTAAGACTATTTCACTGGACTCCCCCAGAATTTGAGCCACATCGACTTTCACTACCCTCATAATCTTGGTTATGAGGTAACCATAGTGATAGACGTTAATCAACTTTGTCTAGTGGTGAAGAATCACCATTGGCCAATTCATCTTTTTACCATCTACCATATGGTAGACCACACAACACTTGAAATATGTGCAGCTAGTCAGCGAGCCAGTTTTGGGTAACAGCAACTTCACTACCAGCTCATGGCACATCCTTGCAGCCCATGACATCCCATTGGTAGCAATCTCCCCAGAGATATAGTTTTCTGGTAGCTCCCAATCTTCAGGAATGATAATGGCAACCTCATCACTAGATCTGCAGAGTTGAGTGCCTGATTTAGGCATATTCAGAATGCTCCTAATCATCCGGGAACAAATCAAGGTTGATTTGCCCATAAAGTCCATCAACAAAACATCATTAAAGCTTTCAATCGTGTAGAGATGGGTGTAGAAAGCTCTAATGAGGCATGTGATAGTAGGACCCTCCATTCTCAAGAAGGAACTGAGATGCTGCTGCTTGATAACTTGGTGCATTGTTTTGTTGAGCAGTAGGCCTTCGTAGTTCACTTCATAAATAGGGCCAAACTCCAGGTTATCTTCCCATTCCACCTTCGCAAGATGAGTTCTCACTTCAAGAGTTAACTTCTCAGTTTTTCCATTTACGTTCACTACGATCTTCATGGTGATGGTGTTCTTGATCCTTAAGGTGGTCTTAGTTTTCCCCATTTAAGAGATTTAAGAAAGGATTAAAAGAAGAAGAGATTAGGGTACAAATGCTTTGTGATTTCAAGTTCGCAGAAAGCAAGTAACCTTCTCTCTTCAACTGTTTAACTTATATAGATGATCACAGCTCTCATGGATACGTGGCACTATCTCAGCTCAAGATGGAAATGAACATTGAGATCTGAGTGACTTCAACCGCCTCAGTAAAACGATGAGTTTTAGTAAAAATGGTTCCTATTCAAACGCACACCTTTTTGAAAATGTAGAGATTTAAAATTTAACCGTGAACTGTTCCTCATGCCGTTACTTTCAATACTTAACGGTGTTATCCACGTGTCTTCTCATGCTTGATCTTCAACACTTAGCCAAATTTTTGAGATTTTCATCCTTCTTCTTTATCGTGGATTAGCTATACCAACAACTACCTCGGTACACATAATTGCTCCTTTGGTAGTGGTTTAGTGAAGATATCAGCGCACTGCTCCTCTGATGGAACATACTCTAGCTTGACATCTCCTCGTAGCACATGATCTCTAATGAAGTGATGCCTAATGTTGACATGCTTCATTCTCCCATGCTGGATAGGATTCTTGGATAGGTTAATTGTGCTCTTGTTATCACAAATAAGTTCAAGATAATCTGACTTTATACCATAATCTTCTAGTTGCTACTTTATCCAAAGCAGTTGTGCTACAAAACTTCCTGCTACCATGTACTTAGCGCAATAGAATTTTGCTTCTTACTATACCAAGAGACAAAACACTCTCCAAGGAAAAGACATCCTCCTGCTGTACTCTTCCTATCGAGTTTGTCTCTTCCATAATCAGCATCTATGAATCCCCTAGGAGTGAAATCTGAGCTACTGGTATACCACAGACCTACTTCAATCGAGCTTTGTAAGTACCTGAGAATTCTCTTCATAGCGATTAAATGAGATTCTCTAGGGTCAGCTTGATAACGAGCACAGTAGCACACAACATACTATATGTTTAGCCTACTAGTTGTGAGATAAAGAAGAAAACTAATGATCCCTCTATAGAACTTGCTATCCACAGGTTTACCAGCTTCATCTTTACTCAGTATAGTATCTGTGGCCATAAGAGTGGACATTGGCTTCGAATGTTCCATGTTAAATTTCTTCAAGACTTCTTTGGCATACTAGGGCTGACTAATGAATATTCCATCATTAGTTTGCTTAATTTGAAGACCAAGGAAGAAATCGAGCTCTCCCATCATATACATCTCGAACTCGCTTTTCATCTACTTGTTGAATTCCTTGCACACCTTCTCATCAGTTGCTCCAAATATGATATCATCAACGTATATTTGGACTAGCAACACATCTTCTTTCCTTCACCTGATAAACAAAGTTGCATCTGCTTTACCTCTTTCATAGCCTTTGCTGATCAAGAAATTGGTCAACCTCTCATACTAAGCTCTTAGAGCCTGCTTTAATCCATAGAGAGCTTTCTTCAATTTTAAGACATGCTCAGGATTCTTCACATCTTCAAAGACTGGAGGCTGGCGAACATAAACTTCTTCTTGAATGAATCCATTCAGAAAAGCATTTTTGACATCCATTTGAAACAATTCGAAGTTCATATGGGATGCAAACACATGAAGGATTCGAATGGCTTCGATCCGGGCTACTAGTGCATAGGTCTCATCATAATTGATTCCTTCTTGCTGATTGTAGCCTTAAGCAATAAGCCTGGCCTTGATTCTGACAACAATTCCATCTTCATATAGCTTTTTCTTGAAAACCCATTTGGTGTCGATAATTAATTTCCCTTTAGGCCTAGGAACTAGATCATAAACATCATTGTGCTTGAACCGATCCAATTCCTCTTGCATTGTGATCATCCAATAATTATCTCCTTCTACATCTTCAAACTTCTTGGGTTCAATCAATGATATGAAGGTTGGATGACTCATCATCCGACTGAGCTGACCTCGGATTATCACTAGATTATGAACATCATCAACTATGCTATCTAGCAGATGGTTGCGATGAACTCTAATCTCTCTTGGAAGACTCGGATCAACTGCTGGAGGATCGATAATGGGATGCTGAGGTGGAGGTTGATCTTCGCCATTGTTGAAGTTTATAGAAATATCTTCATCATCATCTTAGGCTTCCTTAGTTGGGGGCTCCTGTGTTGAGTTGGGTAGCACAGCTTGTGGCATACTAAGTTGATTTGAAAGCAGGGGAACTCCTTTGTCTTCGTCAGAAGGACGTCTTTCTGCAATGTTAGTTTCATTGAAATCTACATGCATAGACTCTTTTAAGAGGCCATTATGTTTGACATATACTCTATATACTTGCTTTTAGTTGAGTATCCCAAAAAGATACCTTCATCAGACTTAGGATCAAATTTTCCTAACTGCTCCTTGGTGTTAAGAATATAGCACCTACAGCTAAAAGATCTGAGATAACCAATCTTAGGCATACGCCCATGCCAACGCTCACAGGGTGTCTTCTCAAGAATTGGGTAAATTAAAACCCGATTCAAGATATAACAGGCTATGTTAACACCTTCTCCCCAAAAGTACTTTGTTAGATTGTTATCACTTAGCATGGATCGAGCCATCTCAACTATAGTCTTATTCTTCCTTTCTACAACCCCATTTTGTTGAGGTGTATAAGGAGAAGAGAAGTTGTGGTCAATGCCATGCGCTGTACAGAATTCTTTGAAATAGAAATTCTCGAATTCACGTCCATGATCACTTCGGATTCTACTGATTTTATATCCTGTTTCGTTCATTATCCGATTATTGAGCTTGATAAAAGATTCATAAGTCTCGTCTTTGCTACTCAACAAGACTACCCATGTGAACCTCGTGAAGTCATCCACAATCACCAAAGAGAGCCTCTTACTACCCAAGCTCATTGGCTGAACTGGGCCGAAAAGATCTAGGTGGAGTTACTCCAATGGTCGCTTAGTTACTACGTGATTTATAAATATAAAAGATTTCTTAACTTGCTTACCGAGCTGGCAGGCAGAGCATAATTTATCCTTTTCAAAGCTGATGCTGGGTAATCCCACAACTAATTACTTTTTGGCCAATTTGGATAGAATGTTTATATTAATATGACCCAAACTTCTATGCCAAAGCCATGAATTATCCTCCTTAGATACAAGACAGACTTTAGTGGAGCCAGGGGATAAATCAATCATATAAACATTATTGATTCTAAGAGAAAAGAGTATAGTTGAGTCAGTCTTATAGTCAATTACTAAGCATCCTGCTGACTTGATGTAACCTTTCTATCTTTGTCATAAAGCTGGGCCACACTGAGCAGATTGAACTTCAGACCCTTGACAAAAGAAACCTCTTCGATCGAATGAGAGACACCAATAGTGCCATAACCCACAATCTTACCTTTCTAGTTATCTCCAAAACTGACACTTCCATTGCTTTTGCGCTCCAATGAGATTAACTGACTTTCATCTCCCGCCATATGCCTTGAGCATCCACTATCCAAATACCACATTCAAGAATCATCAGCGGATCTAAAGCTCACCTGCAAAACAATTACATTTTCTTAGGTACCCATGCTTTTGAGATGGGTCCTCCCTTATTAGCAGTGCTTAAATTAGACTAGTTATAATCATCATAATAACCATTTTTATGCCTACAAAGAACTATGGCATGTCCAGCTTTCCCACAAAAACCACACACCATTTTTGGTTTGGACTAGCTCGCTTTCTTCAGTTTAGAGGAATTCTTTCTCTTAGACTTGCGAGTTTGGTTACTCTGAGTTTGACTGTTGGCTGGAGGAGGAACCCATTCCTTCTTCAGGGCTGTTAACTCAGCAGTCAACTCATCTAATTACTTAGTGAGCTTACTGATTGTACACTCTTAATACTCAGCTCTTTCTTGAAGAAAGCAGATATCAAGTGATAAGGAAGAACTAGTGTCTTCCATATCATCACTTCTCCTCACTCTCTCCTTGATGTTCTTCATTGACTTATTAGTCAGTTTCATAACATCAAAGAGAGTCTGGGCGAACTCATCGATAGATAAAGGAATCTCAGAATATACCTCAGCTTGAGGAGATTTTCCTTTATCGTGCTCAGCTTCAAAGTTGACAACGGAATGATCTCTACCAGAGGTAGATGTTAAGCCTTCGCCCTGATGTTCTTCAATGGCCATCAAGTAGAGGTTGGTTGAATTAATAGCTTCCTCATCAGATGATGAAGATTCTTCTAAGTCGCTCCAAGTGGCAGAAATTGCCTCATTTTTCTTGGAGAACCTCTTCTTGAACCTATCCTTCTTCACCTTGGGATAGCTAAACTAGATGTGGCCTTTTTCTCCACAGCCAAAGCACTTGATGTCTTTGTTGTGCTACTTCTTCTGTCCTTCCTTAGCTCCTCGGTGGTGCTGAGTTGACTTGATTTTAGCGAGAAACTTCTTCTTGTAATTGAACTTCCCATCCTTCTTAATGAAATGTTTGAAACGCCTGGTCAGAATGGCTATTTGCTCATCAGAGTTACAGCTGGTGGACTCATCTGATGAATCTGCTTTAAGGACAATGGCTTTGCCCTCCTTGCGTCGATTCCTCTTAGAGTCATCTGAGTACTTCCTAAGAGAAATCTCATAAATTAGGAATGTTCCTATCAGCTCATTATAGCTGTAGGTCTTAAGGTTATGAGCTTCTTCAATGGCACTCTTCTTGGAATCCCACTCTAAGGTAAGAATGCGGAGGATCTTCTTGACGAGCTCCTCTTCAGTGAACTCCTTTCTAAGCCTCTTCAGTTCATTAACAATGTTAATGAACCTAGTGTTCATGCTTTGAATACCTTCACTAGCGCCCATGGTGAATATCTCATACTCCCTCAGCATGAGATTGATCTTTGACTCTTTGACCTTGTCGGTTCCTTCGTAGGTAATCTCTATCTTCTTCTAGATTTCCTATGCCATTTCAAATCTTGACACCCTGTTGAACTCAGTAAGATCTAACGCACTATGTAAGTAATTAATCACTGCGACATTCTCTTTGAGAAGCCTCAAGTCAGCGTCGCCGTAGTCCTCTGGATTTACTGGCACATGCACTCCGTTCCTCATAACTGTGGGAACTCTAGGACTAAGCTCGATAGCGAGCCAGGCCTGCATGCTTTGAGACTAGATGAAATTTTTCATGTAATTTTTCTAGAAAGTATAATGATTACCATCAAATAAAGGTGGTATAGTAACAAACATTCCCTCCTTGAGGAAAACTATTTTACTGGAACCAGAACTAAAGTTGTTGTAAGTCATTTATGGATCTTGACTCAAAGACGGTTAGTCTAAAAGTTGAGCAACTGCTCTAATACCACTTGTTGGTCTGTAAATGGGCTCTTAACAAGCAGAGGGGGGTGAATGCTATATCTTGGTTACTTTTAATATTTTAACAATATTCGCCAATTTCATTTTTTATATGCGTGCTGAGTGTGCGTGTTGAATGCAATATAAAAACGTATAAACTACTTAGCTTTGCTGGCGCAGTTTATCTTCAATCTGTAGCTGAGTAAGGCTACTCAACACAGATCAGATATCAAGTAAATAAATAACAGAGAGAGAATGTGATGGATGAGATTATCACTACGAAAGCTAATGCTTAAAGATAGAAAGTCAACACCTGAGATTTATTATGTTTCAACCCCTAGCCTACCTCTAGTCCTCGGATACCACTCTGAGCTTTAATTTACTAGTGATTTGTTCCTTCAATAAGTGGAGAAGCCTTTACAACGAGTAGACACAATTACAGAAAGTACCCTCCTTTCTAACTACCGCTCAACTCAGTTTGGGTACCCTTCCCAAAATGACACTCAAATTAAAATAGAAATGCAAACTGGATTCAACTTATAGAACTGTTGAATCCTTAAAATGTTAATCTAAGTAAATCTCTCTATTACAAACAAATATGAACTTTGATTTTGCTGATTGCTTGAGATGGAATTTCTTTGGAAGTTAGAGTAAATTGGACAGCGTTTTAGCTCTTAAGAAATTCTAGGTGATTCACCAAGTTTGAGCGTCTGCTCCAGTCTTCTATTTATACTTTGAAGCTCCGCGAAGTAGCCATTGCAAACTTTTCGAGGTTACTGATCTTCAATTTCTCATCTCTTCAAATCTTTTCGAATCTTCCCGTTGGAGATAGATTCCAGGACGTTTAGAGATAGAAATTTGAAAGTTGAGGCACGATAAATTCTATTGATAATTTCTCATTTATCTTCAAGCAATCCGGTTTTGAGAGATGCTCACGAGAATGCAACGTGGAGTCTTCCAATTGGTTGACCTTGCTGACATTGACAAAGTTGCGCGGAGACACTTGAGACGCGGCACATGTCAGAGAATTCCCTTTACTTGGATTGTAGTGAGGAATCCCCAGCATTCCGTACTGATACTTTTGCCATTGTGAAGACCACTGGAATCTTCATTAATTTCAGCGCTTTTTCTCTTGCAAAGCAATTAAGAAATATTTCGTTCCTTCACAAATGACGTTAATAGCACATGTGTCATAAAGGCTCTACGTGTCACAGAAAGTGCTTTTAATTAACTAAAAGCAGGACTCAGCACAAGTTGAGTGAAATAACTCTAAACTACGTAGTACTCAGCACAGACTCAGCTTTTCCTACTCTAAGCCATAACTTAATAAATTACATAGTAGATTTGAGTTGTTTTCCCTTAAACAAACTCAAATCAACTTTATTAATTAAAATTCTACTTAGTACTCAATTAATTTTACTAGCCTAGACAATTTGTTATTTCCCAAACTATTAAGTACTGTGAGGTACTATTAACTTGGGTTCTACAATGTACTACAATTTTTTTGTTTCAAGTTAAATTTATATATTGACACAAAACTAATAAATTTATTTACCACCCTAATAAATGGGTGCATGCCTCATTTCCCCCATAGGGCTTTTAGCCTGCCAAGACTACTTTCTCGATTTGGATCAAGTTTCAGCGATAAACTTTGATTTAAACTCGATAAAAATCTCAAAACGCACAAATCATCCTCTATAATGTTATGGTCATAGAATCTCTTTTCTCATTAAAAATCCAAATTCTCTCTCAAAAAATTCAGTTTTGACTGGCTCTCAAGTTATCAGAAAAATGATATCTTTGAAAATTCAAACCAATCAAATTTTGAAACGTGGCTTTAAGGTGACTAACTGGTTCGAAATTGCCAACTTAAGGGGGTATTTGGACCTTTTATAACTTCAGGGTGGCATCCGATTTTTTTAGCCAACTTTAGGGAGGTGTTGATGCATTTGGCCAATAGACAATGTACATTTATTATGTCACATCATATAAGAAAGAGAAAATAGAAGAGCTAGTGTAGAGCTATTTTTTAGTTAATTGTCGATTATTATCTATGTGTCAAGACTATTATTCGAATAGACAATCTACTAAGAGCATCTTTAGTAGATAATGGAATCTAGGATTATGTAACATGTGGAATAGAAGATTACATTGATAAAGTGGTAAAATAAACAAAACATTTTTAAAAAGTAACTACAATAGATTGTCTACTTGATCTTCTTTTGTATTTTTTTCAAAATAAAATAATAATAAAATAATCATTGTATCTCTCATCAATAAAATAATATTAAATTAATTACTTTAGCCACTATTTGATTATCTATAAATAAAAGATCAAATAGACATTATGCAACATTTATTTTGTCATGCCATATTGGAAAGAGAAAACAGAATATCAGTGTACAGTCATTTTTTAGTTGGTTGTTTAGAGCATCTTCAATAGTTTGTGTATTCTATGATTATATGACATGTAGAATAGATTATTATATTAATGATGCAGTATGATAGATAATATATTTTAAAAGTAACTACAATGGATAGGGATGACAATGGGCCCAATCTAGATCCATATTTTCATCATTTCAATGCTAGCACAAGCACTATCTACCTTGCGCTAGCCTTGAAATTGTGATAATATGGGTCCAGATCGGATTCAGATCCGGCCCATTATCATTCCTAACAATGGATTGTCTATTTAAATTTGAATTGTATTATATTCAAAATAACTTAATAACAAAGGGATTACATAATTTACTATACAATATCTTTCATTATTGAAATATTATTAAATTAATTATTAACATTGTCTATTTGTGGAGAATTAAATAGACAATGCTGACAATTAATGATGTATCCATTATATAGAAAGTAGTGGGTAGACAATTTATTGGAGAGTTAATTTTTTATATATATAATGTCTATTTTATGCTTATGTAAAGAAAATAATTGGAATAGATAAGCTATTGAAGATGCTCTCATACTTGCCTATGTGTCTAGACAATTGATAGAATAAACTATCTGCTAAAGATGCTCTAATAATGCGCTAATAGACTAGCGATTCATTCCTGGCGGCTAAGGTGGGTAGACTTCCTTCTTTTAATCTGTTTCTTAGAGGCGGAAGGTCATCGAGTTCAAAAGTTGTGTGATACATCGTACACTCTTAGAGTGTTAGAGCAAGAAAATAACATCCTATACTAAGCTCTTATTAATTGATCCAGTGATTTTTCTTATATTTCAACAAATCTTTTTCAAATTGAAAACACTTAGCATCGAGTCTTAGCTCTACTCCTTTTCTTTTCATTCCTAATATGATAATATTTTTACGCATTCATTAACCTAGATTGTGGTTCAACATGATGGCTCAAAGATTCGGCTAGGTAAATAACCGAGCTCTATTGCCCGTTTCCTTCATTTTTTAGAAAATATACATTTTTCCTGTGAAGAATTGTCTTTAAACAATGCAATATATACTAATATGAATAAAAATGAGTATTATCTAATGGTTATTCGGAAGAAGGCAAAATCAGAGGTGGAAGGCATAATTAACTCAAAGATCCTTTTGTGACTGACTTGTATTATTGTAGTAATAGAGCTTACTGTTACCTTTCCAAAGCAACGAAGTCCAACTTTGGCAGCTGTAAAATAGTAAACTGTGACAGTAATACGTGTAAATCCGGTAATGGGCATTATAAATAGTGGCAGGTGAGGTAGGCTCACTGTCACGGCGTATCTAAACAGTATCTAGGAACACGTGTATGGATTAGACGGAGGGAGATCATTCTAGGATATAACTGTGAGCTGAGGAGATGTTGACGCTTGTCGGAAGCATGCCTCTTAAATCTACTGTGCAATAATTGGAGTCTGTCATCGTACGGTTCTTGTGTTAATAATATGATATGATGTAATTTTGACATTATATTTCAGTGAATTGATTAAAATTAAACCAACCCCAAGCCATCAAATTTTAGCATTTACTGTTCTTCGCTTGTTGTTTTTTTTCTTTGAATCAGTAGGAAGTTATATTACATCACTTAAATTTTTGTTTATCGTTTTAGTTGTTAATTTTATTGGCATTTTTCATTTCCTTGCAGGGCTTTAAATGTTTTAACTAAAATTACAATGGCAATAAACTGTAGATCCTCAATTTTCATCCATAGTGCATATATATGCATTTTTTTTATAATATGAGATGTTTTTTTGTCAATGTATTTTAATCAAGTGTAAGATTTTATACGACTAACTCTTGATAAAACAACTATTCATTGTATTTATTTCAAAAGAAGTCTTAGTTTTGAACTTCAAATCATAGAAGAAGACATATTATTTATTATTTATTCTGATTCTAGAAATCAAAGAAGAGGAAGAAATCAAATTCAAATTCAAAACGACATGACTGGTTAATTTTAATGCCCAAATTAATGTTCACTAAACAATCTAAACTACTTTTTTAATTGTGGGAAAGGTATAGTGATTGAGAATGAAATTGTAATCTTAGAGGTCACAAATTCGGGTACACATACAAGTGACATGGGGTGTAGATTTTCCCCGCAATTGCGCAAATTATATATATATGAAAAGCACTACTTCTTTAATTGTTTTTGTGTGTAATATAATATACAGTAAAAAAAGATACATTGAGCCGCTTTAAATGTCTAGAATGTTTTTTTTTTTTTTGCCAAAAAACTCATTTAATATATAAGATTAAAAAGTTACTGAAAAAATGTAATGAGTAACGAAATCGTATCAATTTTTTATTATTAAATTCACTTTCTGTAAAAAAATTTGTATCAAAATTTAGTTACAAATACATATAACAATAACTTTGTAATAAACAATTTAGCATCAATGTTCTAAAATCGTATATAATAAACGATTAAATAAATTTCAAAACTAATCACCAGAATAAGTTAAATTTGGTTATTTGCCTCGCAATATAAATTTGATTTACACAATATAAATAAGGGTAAATATAAAAAATTTGTTATGTGATTTGACCGTTTTGAAAAAGGTTCATGTGAATTTTTTTTTACAAAAAGAAGTTAAAGAGTGTTTGTGATTTCAAAAGTTAGTAATAAAAAGATTTTTAATTTGAAATTATGATATTAAAAAGGGTAATATTGTCCATTTTGAACTAAATTTGCAGCATAGTCAATAAAAATACAATTCACCTCAATGATAAATTTTTAAAAAAATTTATAAGTGCAAATATAATTTTTTAATTTAAATGTGATGATAGCTTTTAAAAATTCATAATAAAATGAAAAATGAATTACTCAAATTTTTTATGTATAAGTCTTAAATAATACATTTAAATTACAAAAATGTGTAATTAAATAAATTACATTTCATAACATTGTTATTTTTAATGAAAAAATATAATCTATCATCTTTTTGCTAACTTTTGAAACCACGTGTATCATTTTCAAAAAAAAATTCACAATAACCTTTTTGCAAAATGATCAAATCACAAAACATGATTTTGAAGTTTAACCCATAAAAAGGGTTAAAATAAAAGGAGTACGAAGGAAACACTAGCATATATAGATATATTATTAGCTAACAATTACAAAATAATATAAATCAATAAATAAATATATGATCTTCGTTTTGTCCGATCAAAATTAAGGGTGTCACTTTAGCTTCGTTGTCCGCACTCGCAAAATTTTCCATATTTACCTTTGAACAATATATTAATAAATATAAATTGAATATAAACATAGTATAAATAGTAAACAAATAAAAGGAATGAACATCCAAAAAAGTTGAGTCATGCGGAACACTGTACTTAAATGATTCTTGGTAGTTAATCTCAAAATTAAACAGCTTCTTCAACCGATTGGTTGGATCAGGAACAAAATTGTATTTTGTTTATATATCCAGAAAAGCAATGAGATTCGTAAAAGATAGAAACTATGGTATCAAACGCGACCCTAGTATGTAGGCCAATTAGGCTGTCGCCTAGAACTTCAAAAATTGAAGGGTCTAAAAATATATACACATCTACATTTGACTGCTGATTGGTTGATTATTGCTACTAAACACTACACTTTTATTGATTTAAGGCCTCATAATATACGATTTGGGTTAATGCCCCATAATTGTTAAGGTCAACTCTATATGGTATTCATATTAATACAAGAATACGAACTGAATTCAACTTATAGAAACGTTGAATCCTTACAATGTTAATATAAGTAATTTCTCTCTATTACAAATAGATAAGACTTTTGATGTTTGCTGATTGCTTGCGGTGGAACTTCTTTGGAATCTAGAGCAAATTGCGTAGCGTTTTAGCTCTTAAGAAATTTGAGGTGATTCACCAAGTTTAAACGACTGCTCCAGTCTTCTATTTATACCTTGAAGCTCCAAGAATCCCGTTGGAGATAGATTCCAGGACGTTTAGAGATAAAATTTGAATGTTGAGGCATGATAAAATTCCATTGATAAATTCTCGTTTGTCTTCAAGCAATCTAGTTTTGAGAGAGACGGGCTACAAGGCAACATGGAGTCTTCTAGTTGGATGACCTTGCTGATGTTGGTAGAATCTTGTGGAGACACTTCAGACGCGGTGCAAAACAGAAATTCCTTTTACTTGGACTGTAGCGAGGAATCTCTGACAATAGTACTGACATTTTTTACGTTGTGACGACCACAGGAATCTTCATTAATTTCAGCACCTTTTACTTGGAAAGCACTAAAAGAATATTCTGTTCCATCACATACAACGTTAGTAGTACATGTGTCATTAAGTCTCTACATGTCACACCATGCGTGCTTTTAATTAAATAAAAGCAGAAACTCAGTACGAGCTGAGTGAAGTAATTCTAAACTATGTAGTACTCAGTATAGACTCAACTTTTCCTACTCTAAGTCATAACTTAATTAATCATCCAACAAAACTGAGTTATTCTCCCTTGAATGAACTCAAGTCAGCTTTTTTAATTAAGAGTCTACTTAGTACTCAATTAATTTTACTATCATACACAGTTTGCTATTTCCAAAACTACGCAATACTGTGAAGTACTATTTACTTGGGTTCTACAATCTCTCCCATGTTGGATAGATAGAAAACTAGGTAG
>CATIWQ010107815.1:0-17581 GCA_949673415.1 Euphorbia schlechtendalii
TATATATATTTACAATTACTTTAATGATATGACAATAATAAATAAACTGAAACTGAACTGAACTGAACAGAACCTCAGTTTAGAGTGAATAGAATATAGAATATGAGAGCGACGCCTTTCATTCTCTTGAAAAAAAACGTAGAGCGTGGACCGCTTAGGGAAAATGTTTTTCTTGTTTTTTTAGTGGAAAACATTTTCCAATATTTGTAAAGGAATTTCTAGTTAATTTATCTAATATTTTACTTTGACTTGTTTTACAACTAAAATAGACATAGGAATATTTGGAAAATATTTTTTTTGTAAAATTTTTACGACAAACAAACATGCCCAGATTTTTCATTAGTTTTCCAAGTTCTTACTCCGTATTTGAATGTGTTACTCTAAATTTTGGGTAACTCGTGCTTTATTTGATATTTGTAGTTGAATATTTTAATATCAGTAATTATTTTATTTATCTATTAAAATTGGAGTGAATTATTGTAGTAATTATATAAATAGAGTAAAACCTGTAAAAATAGAGTTTCGAATGGTGAATATATAGTAATGGGTTGGACTTAGCCTAAGGTGGCATTTGATCAACTAACAAAAAAGTAAAAATTGGACCATAATCTACAGAAGTTTTGCACTTATGCCCTTTGTTTATACTTTAGAAAAGGAACCAATTTAATGTAAAAAATTTATTTTATTTTTATAAACAATAGTTGATAGGAATCTTCCAATACCCTAGTGGCTATTGCATCCATAATTGTGAAATAAATTGTATTAAGGATCAATTTGGGCATAAGGATCAATTCAGCCATTATTTGGACTTTAGTTTGGTATAGGATTCAAATTGATAAGAAAAAGGACACGAGCCTATGTAATAGATTTATATCAACAAGTTTATAGACACTAGATAACACTTATATACCCCACCAAAGTTTATGAAAGTATGACATTGTATAATATAGTATAGTACCACAGATAATTATCAAATTAGTGGTCATATTTCATAGTTTTTATCGATTTTTTAACTATAAAAAACACATCATAATCATAAAAATAAACCCGATATATGATTTTTGTATGTCTTCATCGACAAATCTCTTCATAACAATCTTCATTGCAACGAGACCAACAATGAATTTACAAAGGCTTCAAGTAGCGCGATATAGGCTAATAACCAAACTGCTCATAGGTTGATCGCTTGGGCCTTGGAGTAAGCTTCGAGTAAATCTAGTTTAGAGAGCATGTTTTACTCTAAATGTGCAATAATTAGTAAAAATTACCATGAATCTAGACAAATAATTATCTGACTTACATTCATTCATTTCTATTTTAAAAAAAAATAGAACAATCATTTTATAAATCAAACTTGTATTAGATTTGATGGAATTCAGTTAATTATTTTTCTAGACCTAACTTTAAGATTTTATATTAATTAATAAATAAATGAGTTTGAAGTTATTGTTTTGGAGAAATGGAATTTGAAGTAGTAAAATCTTTGTAGTAATTAGTCGAGACACAAGAGTGAATTATGCCAGCGCATAATCAATTCAACAAAACTTAACTGAACTAAAGGTTAATTTGAGATTGTTATTTATAATGTTTTCCCAAAAAATTTAATTTTGAACTTTTCCAAACCGCTGTAATGAAAAATTCTGGAAATTAATAGTAAACTGTTTTTAATTAATTAATGTTAAGAATCAAAATCTTTTATCCAATGTTAAAATATATTACTTAACAAAGTTTGTAATTTGAATTTTTTTTGACAACATTTCTGATAGCAATGACAAAAAAACTTTAGTTTGTTAATAGAAGCAAAGCTTTTAATTACTTTTTGGTCGCTCCGATATTTTTACAAACAAAGTTTGCAAAGTATTCTCAAAACTTAATTCCCTTTGCATCTCTTTTAAACAAATAAATATTTATGCTTAAAAAAAAGAATATTTCATTATTCAATTGTCACTCCGTTTCATGTATGTTAATTTCCTACTTTATACTTCTTGAAAATGAGTCATATGTCAAACTGATCTGCTGAGCGTAGGGAGATCTGGATTTGATCTGGATCCATATTTCCATCATTTTAAGGCTGGCACAAGGTAAATGGTACTTGTATCAGCCTTGAAATGATGGAAATATAAGTACAGATCAGATCCAGATCCGGCCCATTGTCACCCGCTTTTACTTCGTGTCACCCATATTTTTTTAAAATCTTTCCTGTTTTACCCTTCACCCTAATTCCTATATAAATGCCCTCTTCACTTTTTCCTTCTCCCACCCAAACTTAAATTTTATACTCTAAGTTTTTTTACGATTTGAAAAAAAAATTTTCAGCGACATGGACGAACGACGGGGGAAAGGAAAAGCGTCGATCAAGGTATTTTTTTTGTCTCCTTTCACTTCCGGGTTGTTTTTCTGGCCATTTCTTGGCCGGAAAAATAGCTGCAGTTTCCCGCGTCGGAAACTGCTCTTGTTCGTTTCCGGTGGAAACGAACCGATATGTTCGTTTCCGGCACTCACCGAAAACGAACCGATCTGTTCGTTTTCGGTGGAAACAAACCAGATCCGATTCGTTTCCGGAGCCAGAAACGAACCGGATCTTGATTTAGGATTCAACGAACACAGAAGTTCGCCGCCGGAATAAATTTCCAGCCAACTATAAGATTAAAACAGGCAATGCACAGTAACTTTCTATGTAAATAAAAAAAGTGATTAAATATATGAAAACAAAAACACAAAGGTACCGAGGTCAAACGGATTTTATTTGTCCTGACTACAACAAATGAAGTCATTGAACATTAATAAGGTTGTCTTCCACTGCAAGAAACTACTTATTTAAGTTTTTTTTACTGACAGTTGAAACAACTTTCAGGAAATTTTGACGAGGTTACGGATGTTTTTCAATGTTGAAATTAATAAAAAGATAAAATACATAGATATATTCCAATGAGAATCAATTATGAAAGCGACTAGCTTTTTCTCATTGCAAACATCTACTAAATTAGAATATTAAAACTTTACCAGAAAGAAATTCCATCTTGCTTCCATCTCCAATGGAAACTCGTATCACCCATTCAAAGTCCTAACAAAAGAAGAATAAAGGCACCGACTTTATCCTCCACAGTTTTATTCCACTCCAGTCAGTGAATGCGTTAAATAACAGCTCTGTATTTCGTACTAATCTCTCCCAAAACAAAAACCATTATCAAAGTTTGAATCTTCGGCCGCTAATGGCGGCTCAGCTCAACTCACCACACTATCCGTGAATCTAGGAGCCAAGCGTCTCCACTACTTTACTCTTCCTTCTTCTCTGCTTTAGCCTTTAATTCCCCTGACACGTGACGCGTTTAATTTCTCTGCTTCTCGGTACTCCCCCCCGCCTTCTCTCTCTCTCTCCCCCTCGTTAACTGCCGCTGCTATTTCTCACTCTCTTCTTTCTTTCCCCAATTTCTGCTTCTGCCATGGTACCTAATCTGAATCGACACCTACTTGTTTAATTTGGTTGCAATTGCTTCAAATTGCGCGTTATTTTTACTTTGTTTACATCACTTAATTTCAGATCTTCTTCCACATTGTTCAACTTTATCAGCAATTTCTTCTTTGGGGACTTTTCACAAACATATTGTCGGCGTAAATTACTGTAGTCGATATGCACGGCTACAGCCGCCTCGGCAACGGTCGGTCTGTGAGTGCCACCACCACTCCCTCGCCTCCTTCGTCGCCTCGGCTCCGTCACAGCCGGGGCAAGGCTAGTTCGAACGGCGGTGGTGGTTTTGGCGGCGGCGTCGGTGGTGGTAGAGCGTCAAAGGAGAATTTAGTGGAGAGGCTGATTTTTGTACTTATATCAGTAGTTTTTAAGCGAAGAGGGGTGCTTTTGTTTGCTCCTCTGTTGTACATATCCGGGGTGTTGTTGTATATGGGATCTTTGAACTTTGATGTCGATTTGAATTTGAAGAATGGCGGTGTTGTTGTACGGAAGCGTCCTCCGCTGGGATCAGTGTATCGGAGCCCGCAGGTGTTTAAGAAGCTGTGGCCGCATATGGAGTCTGATAGTGAGAACAACGGGAGCTACAACGCGGTACCGTTTCTCTTACAGCTTATTGTAGTTTTTGTATGTGCTTTAAGAATACAAAGTATATGCCATTTTGAATGATGCATTTCTTTGGCTATTGCATATTATGATTGTGACATTAAGGCTCTGATATTTCTAACTCAGTCACCAGCTAATTCAGTTCAATACTTGTAAGTACAAATAATTTGAAAAGAACTAAGCCCAAGGACTATTGTCTTTATTAGCTGTTCACTAAGTATATGATGTTTGAATAAAATTTACTAGAAGGGTGAAGAAAGGAGATGAATTAGAGGGAAATAACAAAAAATACATGAATGAGAAAATAGAGACCGAGAGTAAGAGTAAGAGAGGGAATAAACATGTAAACATGGGGATTCTTTTAATCTTCAACTAAACTTTTTAGCTCGCAGACACTTTACAGTTGAATAGAAGTGCAGAGCTTTACTAATATTTCCTTCTGAAATATATTATAATAGTCCTCTAACCTCCTATGCAAATGTTATGCGTTAGAAAGCAACTTAAGGCGGGAAATAGGATAAATAAATATTTAGTTTAGGTCATGTGTTTGGGTACAAGACTATCTTGACCAGAATTGACTTCTACTTGCCTGGATACCCTGCACAATTTTAAATGTTCTTCATACTAATACTGACATTGGAGTGAAGAGTGTCCTCATAAAATCCATATTCTTGAAAATACTTGCATTTGTCATTTCTAGTTTCTCTAGATATGATAATGGGTGTGGTAAATTCCTTAACCCATTACGCGTGATTGTTTGCTTCCTTGTCATAGGTGCAGTCCAATTTTCTTAAAATCTTATTCATATTTCAATAATGATTTTAGTTTGGCTCAACTTTTCTATCTCATATTTTGTAGACCTATATGAAATTTTGCGATTTACGTTAGTCTAGAAGGTATTAGGTTTTAGTCTTTGATTTTTGGTTGAATTGAATTTCATTGATTCAGTTTCCAGGGTTATGCTTCGAATAAATTCAACACATACAAAGTAAAATGTAGAAATATCTTTTAAAATCTTTAGCTAGTGATTCAGTACTTGCTAGATGTTTATTGTAGGGAAGAACAATCAGGTAGTTGGGACTAGTGATTTTTTGCGATATTTGTGCTGGTCGATGAGATTAGTTCAAGAATCACCCTGCTCTTCATGGTGAATTATCTGTTACAATTTGATAGCAAGTGGTTGAGTTACTGCTTGCAAGATTAAATTAGAGTTGTATACCAAAAATTTAACCACAAATGAAATCATGAATCAAAGTTTGTCTTGACCCCTCACATGCTTGGGCAAATTGATATTAATGTATGGTTCGTGTGCTATAAACTATATGACCATAGAATGATATAGTTTCTGTAATTATCATGATTTCAATAGCATTATTTTTCTTGCTCTCTTTTGGACATTGTTCGGTAGTTACCTCCCCTATTTGATTATGATATGCACAATGACACACACTAATCATACAGTTGGCGACTGCATGGGATCCAAAATTGCATAAAGTCTGGAAGCCTTGCGGGACTAACACCATTCTTGAAAGAGGTAAACTTTTCTCTTTTGAAAGCTGGTCGATCTATTAATGGTAGAAAAGAGAAATAAAGTCTAAATTGGTTAGCATTTTATTTATATCTAACATTTTCTCTATTTTTTCGATTTATCCCTCATCAGGATCTAGTTCTTTTTATTTGTTCAGGTTTTTTTCAAGGTTTTTAAAGCTGAAAGTGTTACGTTTTATATATATTTGAAGGATGATCTATGATTATCATTTGGTCTTTTGGATCCGTCGCACTATCTTGAACTCCAAACAATTTGAATTCTAGTTGCATTTTGTATGGCATTGTTGCTCATATTTGTAGTTGTATTGTGAATGTCCAAACTGTAATGAGTTATTCTGTGTTTGTTATAACTCTTTTTAATATATATTTTTTTTTCAATTTTATGGTTTCCAGAATTGCCAAAATCTAACGGTTTCCTTATAATTGAAGCAAATGGTGGGCTGAATCAACAACGATTATCGGTGAGTTTCAATCTCTGAAACTATGACCATCCAAAAGTTAGACTAACATATTCCATTGTCCTTCAAGCTGATATATTTATACTTGCAAGAACATCAGTAAAAAGGATTTGAAGTTTTTTTTAAATCTTGTTTACAAGTACTTTTTCCTTCGGGGAGGGGGGGGGGATTTCAATATTTTCAATCCGTACAGGTTATAATAGTATGTAGGGGAGGATTGTAAAAACACATTTTTTCATCTCATATTGCGTGCTTAGTTACTTTTTAATTGATGTTCATTCTTGTTTGGATGCAGATATGCGACGCAGTTGCAGTGGCAGGACTTCTGAATGCTACCCTTGTTATTCCAATTTTTCATTTAAACAGTGTGTGGCAAGATTCCAGGTGACTATTATTACTATTTCTGGTCCTTCTGTTCATTCGGTTCAACTTGAGGAAATTTTTCACTGCTTTGTATGTGTCTTCTTTTGTTCAAATTGTGGTATCTATTCATATTGTTTCAAAATCAGTTTTATACAGGCTCCTTCTACTGGTCTTTTTTGTCCTACCAACTCTAATCATAGTTATGATAAATGAGGGGTTGTTATTAGGGATAAGAAGATAAATTTTAGCTTGTGGATTTTAAGACACTCCTCTATATTGCATCTACAATGCGAAAATTATATGGTGAAGTGAAAGTGTGAAACAATAAATAATCACATTGACCATGTGTTTCTGATTTTAGTTTCTTTTCTTCTGATGTACAATCTTTTTTTTTTCCGAAATTTTTTTCATTATGTCCATTATTTTGCGATGTATACAAGAATAATTTCATTACAGTGCAACATATGACGCTTCTCCTTTTTATTTCATCACAGCAAATTTGGAGATATTTTTGATGAAGATTTCTTCATAGATTCACTCAAGAAAGATGTTGCAGTAGTTCGAGAACTACCACCAGAAATACTTGAGCAGTTTGATAACAATATTAGCAGTATTGTAAATTTGAGAGTAAAAGGTTGGTCTAGTCCAACTTACTATCTCCAGAAGGTGCTACCGAAGCTGATACAGATGCGGTATGTCGTCCTATATTCTTTCACTCCGTAAAATGGGTCGTCTTGTCTATACAATCTAAGAAACAAGATAATTATTAAAAATCTTATTCAGACATCATTAAATTTTTTTCTTGATCGTTCTTGTGGACGAACTTGTGAATAGTTTCTTTATTCTGTTGCGCAGGGCAGTGCGAATCGCGCCCTTCTCCAACAGACTGGCGCAAGCGGTTCCTCCCGAAGTCCAAAGGTTAAGATGCATAGCCAATTTCGAAGCTCTAAGGTTTTCAGAACCTATAAGAGCACTCGCTGACAAAATGGTAGATCGGATGATTAAGAATAGCTCACAAAGCGGAGGAAAATATGTTTCCGTGCATCTTCGGTTTGAAGTGGTATTTTACGAGTTTAGGACACTTATTATAATGTTTCCTATCCATAATAGTCTACTTGATTCTTTAACTATCGGTTGTATGGCAGGATATGGTAGCATTTTCATGCTGCGAGTATGATGGTGGGGAGGAAGAGAAGCATGAAATGGACGTCGCTCGAGAAAAAGGCTGGAGAGGGAAGTTCAGGAGAAGAGGTAGAGTGATAAGGCCCGGAGCGAATCGTGTAGATGGGAAATGCCCTTTAACGCCGATTGAGGTAGTCCAACTTAGACAAGCCTAACGGGATTTCTATATAATTCTTTTTAAACTTTTTTTTGTGTGTAATGCGCAACATTGGTCTGGATTGTTGTCTTTGCAGGTGGGCATGATGCTGAGGGGCATGGGCTTCAACAACAGCACTTCAGTATACGTTGCGGCTGGAGACATTTATAAGGCCGAAAAGTTTATGGCTCCACTTAAGCAGATGTTTCCACGCCTCGAAACTAAAGATACGCTAGCTACTCCCGAAGAACTTGCTCCATTTAAGGTACCGAAATTCTCATTTATTACTTAGGTAGAACTTAAAAAACATGCCTTGTGGTTAGACTGTTTTGCAGAAAGGTCATTATGTAGATTTTATTTGCAAAAGGTTGCCCGTGGTTTCAAAAGTTAGCAAAGAAAGGTTGCAAAACATTTTTTCATTAAAAATAATCATGTTATAGGAGGTAGTTTAAGCACTTCAGCATCCCTATAATTTAACCATGTTATTTAAAAAGTATACATCAAAATTTGAGTAATTTGCGGAGTTTTTTCATTCTTATATGATGATATACAAGTTATCATCACATTCTAATTAAAAATATATGTAGTTTTTAATTCTCACAAATATCATCGCTAAGATGTATCATAATTTTATTAACTAATATGTAAAATTTCAGTTCAAAATGGACAAGATAACTCTATTTTATAATGTAATTTCAAATTGAAAATCCTTATTTTGCTAACTTATGAAACCATAGGCACCCTTTTGCAACAAAAAAATCCACAAGGACGTTTCTGCAAAACAATGGGGCATGTTTTTTAAGTTACCTAGCTACTTGTCAGTAAATCTCACGCATGTGGTTATAGTTTATGTAAATACGTGAAATAGGATGCAAGATAGTGCTTGCAACTTGTAAGTAGTAATTAACACCAAAGTATGTTGGTTTAGGGCCATTTATCTCGGTTGGCTGCACTAGACTACACAGTTTGTCTGCACAGTGAAGTTTTCGTGACCACTCAAGGTGGAAACTTCCCCCACTTCTTGATGGGTCACAGGCGTTATTTGTACGGTGGACATGCCAAAACAATCAGACCAGATAAGAGAAAACTGGCTGTTACATTCGACAAGCCTACTATCAGGTACTGATCCCATTCTTCCTATTTGCTAAAACCCGTAATTGTGGTGAACTCTTGATACAGACACATGGATTGTTTCGTGCTACTGAAGAAGAGATTTGAAGTAATGCTGAATTTGTAACTAAAAATTATATGCAGATGGGAAGTGTTCAAGAGGCAAATGCGAGAAATGATGCGCCATAGTGACGTTAAGGGGTGCGAAACGAAAAAACCAAGCGCTTCTCTTTACACATTTCCCATGCCTGATTGCATGTGTAAATCTTCTGAAGCCGTCTCCAATAACACTGCTTTACTCCATTTATAAGCTTCGAGCAGATAGATTGATCATACTTTCGGGTTTCGTATAATTAAATTCTATACGTGTTTTTTTTTTGTTTTTTTTTGTTGTTAGATTTGATTCTTTCATTAGTTTTACAGAAATTCTTTCATGTCTGTTGTCTCAATCCTATAGTTACAGCCTTGCACTATTGTAATTCACTGTATATGTAAATGCTGTATGCTTCAGTTTTAATTATTACAGTAATAACAACATTTCCTTTGTCTATCTATTATTCATGAATAAATTTTAATTTTTGCAATTTGAACTTCATGCTGGTGCAAAGGGAAGGCAAAAAAAAAAAAAAAAAATGAAAATAAGCTGCATAACTTAACTCGTGCATATTGAAAAAAATTAAAACATACAAAAGGAGTAACGTGGCTACAAAAGTCTGGCATAAGTATATTGTAACAAAATATTAAAACATGATACGTAGCCACAAAAGTCTAGTATAGAAATATTGTAACAAAATGTTGAAACATAATAACACTAAGAAAAAATAACACTAACACTGTCATAACTACTTGAGCGTATGCAACACGATTCCTTTCACCACATTGACTAAGGGACTAGTTTGCAACCAAACTTAGGCATGCCAACTACATATGTAGAATCACTTTCTAACCTAAGGTAATTCCAACCTCGGTCAAATTAACCATTTTAATTACAAAAAATGGCAACCTTGTGTTACACTAGAAAAGATGTACCGAGTTATCACACTGTTATCATGAAAAATACCTTCACATCCTGCTTCACCTGTCGGATCAATAATTAATGCATCGCAGTTAACGTTATTTTTTAACATGTAAAATCCTTGGAGCACGAGGTAATTTGGTAATCAAATGCAAATTTAGAAAATTTCATTTTTCCACTAACGAATTCCAAGTTGAGCAATTAAATTAAGTCTATCACTTTAATCGAAAGTTGTTCGAATCCAACATGAATATTAACATGTTCACAATCAAATATGTATCAATGATGATCCAAATCATATCCAAATTCGCGTTGAACTCAATATAAACTATTTGTATTATACAGAGATCGTTTCTCAAAACTTCTCATTTTCAACTTTTAACTTAAAAGTATCTTTTTAGGAGATTTTAACTTATAAATCAAACAATGAAATGTTTCTGATAATTTTTTTTAATTTAAAAATAAGAAATAAGACAGAAGTTAAAAATAAATCAGATTTACTTTTTAAAAAAATCATCCATAATCCATAACATAAATGATTTTTGGAGATTCTTCCCTAATCACATGTTTTTATGTTTAAGATATGATTGCATCTCTATTTAAATCAGATAATGACCTAAAAGTTATTGGATTGCTAAATGAATAATAAAAAATCATTGCCGCGTTAAACTTGATAAAAGTCATTACACATTAATATAATAACACATCAAAAGAAAATTTGCAATAAGATTACTTATCATCATTTCTCTTCCGCCGTACTCCAATATCTTCAAACGAAGCAATATCCGTCTCTTTCGCTCCCACTCTTCGATTTCAATCGCCCAATTTCCAAATTTCTCTTCTAAATGATCCATTGCCCATTCTAGGGTTCCAGTAATGAGCACCGCAAACAACTCAATCACCACCTCCAATGGCACCCACTCTACCAATTCTGCCAATCACCAAGATCCTGCCTCCTACTTTTTGAACCTTGCGCGTCAGTCTTCGTTGGCGTCCGCCACTCCTTCCTCTTCCACGGCGGTTCCGATGGACGACTACGACCGTGAGGACGAGCCTACAGAGCTTAACACCATCAACAGTTCCGGAGGGTTTTTCTCTATGTCTACCGATAAGTTGACTGTTAAGTACACTAGTGTTAATCTCCATGGTCATGATGTTGGTGCTGTTCAAGCTAATAAGCCTGCTCCTGTTAAGCGGCTTGTTTATTACTTCGAGATTTATGTTAAAAATGCTGGGGAGAAAGGCCAGATCGCTATAGGATTCACTTCTGACAGTTTTAACTTGCGAAGGCAGCCCGGGTAAGTTCTCGTATTTTAATTTGGGAGTTCTTTATATATTTGTTACCGAGGTCCTGAGTGTATGATGTATTTGAGACGAAATATAAAAATGTAGGCCTATATGGTTTAGATTTTCATGCATTTCGACTTCTGGAGATTACGAAATATAACCAATAGAAATGTTGGTTGAAATGTTGAAAAGAAAATTATCCATCTCAGCATCTGAGTGATATGGTCTTACTTGTTTTTATTAGATATTCACTTACAATTAACGAATAAGCTATTACTTACATTATTATTGCATTTTGCTTTCATTTATATAGTTTTTGATGGAATAAGTATTTTAATTGGTGATTGGATTAATGCATTTGTGAGCTTGAGAAAAAGCCTCTGTGTTGAATATTTAGCGGAGAATCATGCCAAGGAAATTCATGTTATAGTTGTTTGAGGGATGCATACCCATGTTAAAGTGGTGTGAACATGCATCCTAGTTTCTGCCCTAGAAGCCATAGTAGTCAAGGCGCTAAGCGCACCCAAGGCGACAGGGGGTCCTGTTGCCTAGGAGTGAGGAGAAGGCGAAGGGCGCACAAAAAGCGCAAACTAGGCGCATGAACTAAAAAAAATTAAATTAAAATTTTTTTCACTTAAAAGAAAATTCAAAGTTCATAATGATAAAACTAGTCCCTATCAATTATAAAACTAATTCCTATCAATTCAAAGTTAACTAATAAAACTAATTCCTCTCAATCTAAAACATAATTATCAATCATCGGAATCATCAAGATCGGAATGATGAAGTTGAATTGTGACTGATCGCTGACAGATCTGTGGACTCTGTAGATGCAGCAATAGCAGACAACTCAGGCCGAAATCAGCAAGTTGAGGGCTTGAGGATGAGGCAGCCGTGAATTGGTTATGCAGGCAGATTGGTAATTGAAAATTGATTGGTAGAATCGGTTATTTATAGCACTATAGCAGACTAAGCAGAAGCAGAGTCTTAAACGTAAAAAACTAAAGTTTTCTGTACTAAACAGAGTTGATACAAGTTTAGTACTGTGTAATAAATAGGAAAACTAAAGTAATTCTGTGGCTTTCTAATTCAAAACTAAATAGGAAAAAGGCAGTAGAGTTTTAAGAGATGAAAATATAAATAAAAAAACCCTAAAACTACTTCTTAACTGCCATTATGCGCCTTTGGTGCCTTATATGCGCCTTGCGCCTCACATACAAAGGCGCACGCCTTTGTCATATGCACCGCCTATAGGGCTAGGAGGCGCCAGCCTCCTCGCCCAGTGCGCCTAGCGCCTTTGACTACACTGCTGATATCGAAAAAAAGGTACCTGTGTAGTCTTTCCACAGCCTGTCCCACCGGAAATAAGAACAACCTGAATCAACATATTACTAAAATTAAGTTTCATATCAGTAACCACACACTAGAATCCAATTGCTGCTAAACGAAGCAAATTGTGCATGATAAAAAAGGAAATATTTTAAATGTAACGTTAATAAGTATAAATATAACTGACAGAAGGAAAAAAGACACCAAAATATACGACTAATCTGATAATGCAATATGCACACCAAACAACTTCTCAAATCCAAATCATCTCAGTTGAAAAGGAAACTACCACATTACCTGGTGACTATCAACTGTGGATGTAATGACATCCTTAAAGGATGCAATAGGGAGCTTAGATCTATCTTCAGCAATCTGCACAAATGACATGTCAGTAATGTCTCAAAATCAGACTAGTTGGTTGCAATACTACAAGATCTGATCAAGGAGATGCTCAGAGATTGAACCCAATGGCCAGCACTTAAATGCATAGATTCTTAGCATAAACTTTCATAGGACTGAAATGAAGTCATACTGCTGTGTCTAACAAGGAAATTAACAGTGAATCAGAGAATCGGTGCTGTAGTTAAACCTGTCTCAGTTTAGCGTTCTTTTTAATTCTAGTATTTAGTTCTTCGACTTTATTTTCTATATCTTCTTTGGTCATTGATGGCCTACTAAACAAATCATCTTTTCCTCCTCGTCTTTTACTATCACTTCCATTATGAATTCCAAATATTTTTTCACCATGCTCTCCATCTTCAGGTGGATAGTTTGCAAATAAATCTTGTAAGACTAATCTTGATTGTTCTGAAAAAGTCAAACAAGTGATGCTAGCCTCTGGATTCACATTGTCTTCTTTCTTTTCAGGCTTCTTGCCTGAATTCTTTTTAGGCTTCTGGTCCGCTTTCTTTTCAGGCTTCTTGTAAACGGATACACGTCTCTGATTTTTACCGCTGCATAGAAGTTTGCAATCATAAAAATGAAAGTAAAAATAAGAGGCCAAAAGATATGCACATAAAAGAAATGTAATTTTAAACATTGCACTTTAGTTGGAAACTTCAACACAAATTCTCATTCAAAAAATCCCAGTACTTGATTCCAAGAAGAAAAATGGACACAACACTCACCCACAACTTTTGGATTTCATACCGCTTTTCCCTGAAAGTTGATGTACCAAAGCTCGTTCATTTTGTGATAAAGTATCATCAAACGTGTAAACTGCATATAGCCCTCAAACATTAACGAACTGTAACTAAGAAGGAAGCAAAATTAAAAAAAAAAGCAAGTGAACAGACATCCCTTATTGTGCATTCATTATCACTCTCGAATAATTTATAGGAGCTCATTTCATACCACGAATTAAAAATACAAAGATTATACCGGGTAAGCTTTCTATTTTGCGAGTATCCATCGGTTCTTAGTTAGCCAGAGGAGAAAGAAATAACAGATGACCAAAACCCAACTGGCATTTCCCTTCCATAATACAACTACGCAAGGCACAAAGCTGAAATTAAATCTAGACCTTATCGACGAACTTCAATGTTATTCTAGCGCTTTGAACGAAAACTTACACTAAGGAAATACCCCAACCGGGTGAAACGGCATAAGAAGTAACCAAGCAAGATTGATGGAATAAAATAGCAAAAGAATACCTTGATCATCAGAAGCACGAAATTGCTGAAGTAATTGAGAAATTTGGATACGAGCAGCTTCACTAACATTACGAGTAGCGTAGGGGTTTATTCCTTTCTTCCCCATGATTCTTCTTCTTCGGTTTATTGTAGAGTCGGTCGCCAGCTAACCAAGTATTTTGAATTTTAAAACAGCACCTTTTAGGGTTTTGGTTTTCGCCTAATCGGCAAGGCTCCCCCTCTCTCTCCTTGCAATTATACCTTTTCAGCAACCGGGTTGGGCAGGGTTGGGGCAAGATTCTATTTTAAAAATGTTAATCCGTGCCGGTTTAAGTTCATATTTTAGAAATTTGAACTTTGTCCGAGTTCGGGCAAGGTTTACAAGATCATTCTCAAACTCGGTTCAAGTTCATGAATGTTTTTTTCTTGTTATGAATTTTTTTATTAAATTAAATTGAAAAGATATAAAATAAGCTAAAACATGTCTAAATTTTAAACATAATTGCATTGTCTACTTAAAATCTTTGAATTTTAGTATAATTTATTGTAATCAAGTATACAAATTTAATAGTATAAATTATAAAATTTTAGAATAATTATAATTTAATGTATATGAAGTATTCATCGGGCCGAGTTCGGAGCGGGTTTGGCATTTATGTAAAAACCAAGTCCGACCCATAAAACTTCGGATTTTAATTGGTTCGGACCGTGTTTTTTAAAAAAATTAATATCCAAGCCAAGTCCGTTGAAGCAGGCTCGCCCGGTCGGTGAATAGGTCTCCTTACAATGGAAGGCCCAATTACCAAATTATTTTTCTTTCTTTCTATTTGTAAGAATGCACTGTTGGTCCTCGAACTTTATAAACTTTCAAAACTATATTGTACTTAATTTTAGAAAGTAAATTATCTTTTCATATTAATGATACTAGCCCCAAATCCAAACATGACAATTTTTTTACATGCATACAAAGGCCAATGTATGTAATTGTATTTCTCGAATAAAATTATTTCAATGAAAGTAGTATTCGATCAAATAGAAAAATATATATTGTTGATATAATCATGATTAAAAAATTATTGCCGCAATATGTTAAAATTACATATAAAGATTAATAAAAAAATAATCTTTTTTCAATTCAATTCAGATTAATATTCAATATTCATTCTTTATATGTAATGTATAATTATTAAAACATTTCATTTCAATTTAGTTCGGTACAATTACAATTATGAAAAACCAAAAAGTTAAAATGGGATATGCCATTTTTTTCTCAATCAAAATTAGAACTACTAACCACGCTGTTACTAAGGAAGGAGGTGAATTGGAACTTAACTAGTAAAATACCAAAACATGTGTTTTTTTCATTTTTGTTATGAAAATTAATTTGTTGATACTTATTTACATTACCTCTCTTCTACTAATAAAGAAGTGTTTGATATTGTTTTACTTTACATTACCTCAAAACCTTCGGCTTTTATTTTCTTATAAGCACTCTCATATGTTATGTAGCATAGGAGATGAAAAATGTGAGAAAACAATATCAAACTTGTCATTATTGAGGTGTTATACATATTTAGCCCGCTAACTTTGATATTTTTTTTATTAGACGTCGCCTCAGATTTGAAAAGTCTCCATCAGTCACTTAAATTTGATAAAAGTGCATTCATCAACCCCCTTCAATATCATGTCGCATTATGATGCTTTAACTTTCTAAATATATTAAATTTTTATTTTTCTATCTCCAATCAGAATGTGACATATTGGGATACTGAGTGGGTTGGCGAATGCACATAACCAAGTTTAAGGGGTTGATAAAGACTTTCTAAAGTTAGGTGCGACAACTAGTATAAGCTATAATATACGAGCGTAGAGACCATAAGTAAAAAAAATTTACGAATGAAAGTATCAAAAATTGGTGTATTGTATGTGAAGATGGGAGTGAAATTGGTGTCTTGGAATATAAAAATATAAACATACGATTAACAAAAGGTTTACACTAAGGTTGAAATTAAACAATACCGAAGCACATTTTGAATTCAACCTAATGTTAGACTAACAATAACTTATAATCCAAACACAAAAATGTATTGTTTATGCGTTGATAAGCTGATTGTCACTCGTTATTGCATATCATCACTGTTGACAATGTCTAGAATGTTCAATAACTTTTTGAATCTTTGATATATTTAAATTCAAAAGTTCTATTTTGACACCAGTTATTTGACACACGTTGACATCATAAAATCTTCACCCTCCATCTTGTTTCCATCTTATGATGGAGATTTAAATACCCAAAAATGAATGGTGGAAATTGTAAGGTATAAATGAATATCAAACAAACTAGTGTCAATATAGAATTGTCGATTTAAATTTTAATTAAACTATATTTTTCTCTACTAAGATAGAAACAAAAAGTAGGTTTGTTGTAAACTAGTTTATGTTAAAACTAAAATCACTTGGGATCTAACAAACTTTTGAAAAAGTAACTGTTTATATTGGTTAAATTCAAGTAATTGTATTATTTGATGGAGATTGATAAGTTAAAATAAGATAGACCGATAAGTTATGTTCTATTACATTACAAATTGATTCAGTTCAGTTCAATCCATTTAAATTTAGTTTAGTTTGATTCAGTTCAACTATGTGCAGTTATAAATTTACATTGAAACAAATTTAGTTCAGTTTAGCTCGGTATATTTCAACTCAATTTAATGAAACTTTCAGAATTCTAAAATAACATGGTCCAAAGTTAAAATTATTCATTCCAAATCCAATCTAAACACAATTACTATAGTATAAAATATGATTAAATGTTACTATTGTGAATTGGACACGAATGAGGTTGGTCTAAGTAGCAAGTAACTTGACATCATTTCAATAAAGTTTTGAATTTGAGCCTTGAGAATGCTGAAAATTCTCATTAAAAGACTCATCCACTATAGTTAGATGTGTAACCTAGATCGGATTTGAATATAGTAAAGAAAAAATTTAGTGAGCCAAGTGGACAACTAAACAACATTATTATGGTTGGACCATAACATGATGTATTTTCACAAATCTCAAGCCCAACTATAAAAATTTTAATAACAGGTCCATGCTTGAACCAATCAAGTCAAGTTTTGACGAGTTCGAATTATGTTTGCAAAATTTTTAACGAGTATAATCAAACTTAGCAGAGCTCGAGCTAGGTCGAACTAAACCCGAGCCTAGCTCAAGCTTTGTTCAATCGAGCTTAGCCAAGCTTAACCAGAGATTTACTCGGATATGTTAACAAAATTTTTAACAAGTTTGTTGAACCCAGTAGGGTGAATAATAGGTCAGAGGGGGGGTGAATGACTTATTTTTCGAGTTATACTGAGTACTTCAGAAATTTACTCAGTTTATGAACTGGTGCTGAGTAATAGTACTCAGTATTACCCCTTCTGCAGTTTATGTGTTTGTTAGATGCGG
>CATIWQ010107835.1:0-24236 GCA_949673415.1 Euphorbia schlechtendalii
AAAAATGTCCGACTATTTATAGAAAAATGCCAGAAAATCCAAAAAAGGCAAAAAAGTTTGGCGGGGTTGCTAAAGAGTTTGGCAACCTCGCCAGAGAGGCTGGCGAGCTCGCCAGCCTTGCCGAAGATTCTAGCGAGGCAAGCCTTGCCAAACTACCTGGCGAGGCTCGCCAAGGTTTGGCGAGGCTCGCTAAGGTCTAGCAAGCCTCATCAAGACCTTGGCGAGGTACGCTAGGTTCCTGGTGAGCCTTGCCAGGGTTTGACAAGGTACGCCAGGTTCCTGGTGAGCCTTGCTAGGGTTTGGCGAGGTTCGCCAGGCCCTCTAGCGAGCCATGCCTCAAGAAATATAGGCGAGGCGAGCCCCGGATCCAGTTTTTTGCGGCTTTTTCAAATTTTTTTTGTGTATTTTTTATATTTTTTATTTAATTACTGAATTAAAGTCCTTTTAAATTCCAAGGCAAGGAAGACTCCCATTTGAAGATCGTCAGATGGTCGAAAATCGTGTGATTCAAGGATAAATATCCTGAAAAGCGGTCATCATTGAACGCGCGAGCTAGTACAAAATCCTGTGCTCACACAAGGCTATTCTAATCAATGGTTATGTCTAGTGAAAGGTGGCTGTAACATTCATTGATTGGATGGCCCAAAGTGATGATAAAGAACTTAGCCATCATCCGTTCACTAAACCTTAATGCCCTCATCACAGTCTTATTATGCGTCAAGTGAGCATGCGAATCGCCAGAGCCCATATACTTTTCAAACTGTGGCATTGTGAAGTTTTGGGGTAAGCTTTCTTGATCCCTAAATGTCAGTTGTGCAGGGTATGTGTTAATTAGGTGGCCACCGTGAGTGGCCAAGAATTGTTGCCACAATTCCACCATACCTGGTTGTTGGAGGATGGCGTTCACTGTGTTTGGATAGAAACCATATTGTCCCTATGGATATGTCATAAAATTGGGCATTTGATGTGCCTGAAATTGATGGGCCATTGATGTACTCCAACTAGAAATAGGCTGTTGGGTCATTCCTTGATAGAAAGGCCCTGGTGCGAATACCAGCTGCCCCATTTATCATGGGAAGAATTGGGAAGGATTGGCAAAGTTATATCCTGGCTGCCCAATCTAAGCCTGGTTCTGGTTTAGTTAACTTTGTCCTGCCCCGAACTAATAAAAGGCAGTAGGATTTGGATGCACTACATGCGAGGTAGGAGGTCCCCCTGTTTTGGTCCAACTAGTTGGATCGTCGTTGTTAAGGGTGACCCTCGGGCTGGACACCACATTTTGAGCTCTCCCAGTGTGTTGGCGAATAAGCGATGCTAGCTATTCGCTGTTGGCAAAGGCATTCAAGGCAGCTATAATCTCAACGTTCATCGATGATTGATGTGTCTGCTAAGAGTTTTATCCTATAATGATAGGGTGATCCTCCCCCCTACCTTCTTCTTGTGGATTGGTCATGAAAGATGTATGTTGAACTGAATCTGAATTTGAACCTGAGTCCTCACTTGAGTTAGTGTACGGAACCCCCTCCAGATTGACCATGATTGGGGAAACGTAGACTAGGAGATGAGTGGACCTTTTCCAAGCCCCTTTGATACACAAGTAGAAGATCAGACCATACATTTGAGATTCATGACTCGTGATGTGAGAAATGCGTGAGATGTTTAATGTTATGGCTGCATTCACAAGGGGTTAGCATGCCATAATGCGAGATGAATAATATGTTTGTCAATCCATTTGAAACAAACAGGTTAGTGGTTAGGCAAAAATAATAAAAAAAAAGTGGAAATGAAAATCCAACAACTAGGGTTGGATTTGAGATTTGTATGATGTTTGTGTGACATCGTAACGTGAATGGGGTATGTGAGGTGACCAAGTTACCCGTATGGTAATAGGTTAATAGTTTGAGACTTCGTACTATGACTAGATCTCATTGAATGAGGAGGTCAAAATTATTTTGGCTAAGTAGTGTGACATACCCAAATAAGATGAAAATAACCACCGTATGTGGCTATTGAAGAAATGATTTGATTATTTTGCCCCATCAAGGCGAAGTTTTGGATGCTTGCGTGGTCATCGCAATTTGAGGGTATGTGGTGATACATGAATCTTTGCCCTTTATGGGTGGATGGTTTGGGTATTAAGTGTATACCCTTGAGGATTTGGTAAGGTAAGGTTTTTGAAATAAGTTCGCCCCATGTGGGCTTAGGTTCGGATGTCAGTAGGGACATCCCGTGATGTAGGAAAAATGGTTTACGTAGGTATTTGCCCCACTTGGACTATGTAGTATATTGGATAGCCCTGTGTGGGCTATGAGTTGGACGTCGATTGAACATCTGAAAGGTAATGTGTGGGATATATTATTGCCCCTTGCGGGCTAGATATCAAATAGACATCTCATAGGTAATGTGTTGAATATGTTATTGCCCCTTATGGACCAAAAGTCGGATAATAAGTGGACATCTTGCTGAAAAAAGGGGTAAGTGATGTTTCATGATTCTAATTGGTTCATGTTGTCCTAGGGTAACACGATCTCGAGTGTCGTCTAACCCTAAGTGTTTGTGATGCCAATTTGTCATGAGAAAATGCTTATGTTAACATTATGTGTGTGTGTGCGCTCGAGTGTCTGCACTAAGATTCATGGTTAGCTTGACATTTGTACAATGATAAGTAGTAAACACGTAGCAAGTAACATTCAATCATCCAACCATATAACTCTCGTATGTAGGGTTTTTGGCTAGTATCTATCCTAAGTTTGGTTCATCTTAGTATCGCGAGGATACTAAAGAGCGCACCTGCAAGAAAATATAATGCATGGTCGTTTGTTGGGTAACACCCTAGGGAAAATGCCTACGGCTTATTTACATGAGGTTAATAAATGGGTTGTTGATGTTGAAGGTTCTTGTTGCACTAAAATACACTCCAAGCCTCTCCCCAAATGAATTTTAACGAGGGAGGTACATGCGATGTGGCAACAAGTGCTCCACCCGCTCAAGTACTATCTTTTCTCAAGGAGGCAGATTAGTACAAGAGAAAGCTTCACGGTAATAGTGGTACCTTACACTATGGGCTAATCCCGTCTATTGCAATGCGAAATTATGAATATGTCATAATTAAGAGAAAATGGAATAATGTGATTTATAATTTTCAGCACTTATCCAAAATCTAAAATCTTTGAAGTTTTTAGAAAAATCCCCAGTGAAGTCGCCACTGTGAGTGGACGACACAGAGCGATGGGCCGAGAGTGCGCAGATTCAAAGGCGCGGTCCACCAGGGTGTTTAAAAAGGTACCGGGTTGGGGACCCGGAAAGGTTTGGTAGAGAAAGTGAAAACATTTAGATCGGTCAAACCCAAATCCGCTATCTCTTAGTGTGGAGTCGTCACCTGGATTAGCTCTTTCCAGGAATTAGAGTCATGTGAGGCTTAATGTCCGGGGGATGGCCCACTAAAACACAGAGATTCGGGTCTAGGATAAGTTACTTATTTCTTATGTGATCACACTATATTATATCTATAGAAAACTGTATTTCTTAATTGCGCATATTCGCACTTAAGTTGTTTTGAAGTTATTGTGCATGATTTAAAGCACATAAGGAAAACAATAAAACCATACATAAAGCGATAAATAAATGCAAGAAAGTAAAGATTACATAATTAAAATGCGATACCCGAAGAAAAATAAAATCCTAGGCATACATCTAACCAGCATCCACAAAGGTTAGTACGAGATATGGCACAATATTTGCACATATGTTTGATTTGATTTTGACGAGGCCCAGGTAGCCTAATTAAAACATCGACGATTGAAAATTCTTATTTTAAATAAAAATGATTCTTTTTTATTTACACATACGTTGGTCAATTTTTATTAGTGAAAATGACTGCATGGCAAAATATGAGGCCTGTTATCCGGGAATAATTTGTATTCCCTTCGTGGGGGTATTCTAATATGAATTAAAAAGAAATAAAAGATGAAGAAGAAAATTATAACATTTACAGTGATAATAAATAAAATAATTCCTAGGTCTACATATAAAATAGAAAGAAGAAGCAGACGATGAGCACGGAATTCGCAGTTCCAAGAACTCAAAGGCTTACCCTTTTGGCATGAATCCACTTCGGCGTATCCGTATGATCCCTGGGAGCGTTCCTTGTTCATTTTGATTTAAGTTGTTGTTTGAATGGAAAATAAGTGTTTATTTAACCATAAGATAATCAGACTCGGGTTCTAAATTTGTTTTAGACTCGATAATATCTGAGGTTTCTTTAAAAAAAAGAAATAATAGAAGATATAGATGAAAGAGAGTTGATTTGAAAATCAAAAGTTTTGGAATCCAAACGTGCTTTGGATCCAAATTATTCAAGAAAATTTGAAAGAAATGTAGAAAAAGTCGGAATTATTTCTCTAGAAAAATATTATATTTTTTTGTAAAAATTTCTCCGTCCTTGTCGAGAGAAAACTATATTTTTTGTGAATTTTTCCCATCTCGAATATTGAAAATTCTGCGAATATTTATTTGTGAAAACACCCAAAAAATCCAAAAGGAAACATTTTTCGGCGAGGCTAGCTGGAAACTCTAGCGAGCCTCTCCGGAGACTCTAGCGAGCCTCACCTAAGTTCTGGCGAGGTTCGTCAGATTCCGGCTTGCCAGAAATTCCGGCGAGCGATTCCTAATTTATCTTTTATTTGTTTTTTTAATTTTTAATTTTATAAAAATTTAAATTAATTAATTATTGCCAAAATCTATTATTTAAGTCTTAAAAAAAATAATTTAAGTCCTTAAAATAAATTGGCGACGAGGAACATTCCCATTCGGAGATTTCTGAATAATAAAAAATTGTGTGATTCGAGGATAAAAATCCCAAAAAATCGTTATTATTGAACGTGCGAACTGGTACAAAATCCCGTGGTCACAGGTATGTCGGGGATTCCTCACTACAGTCCAAGTAAAAGGAATTCTCTTTCATACACCACGTCTCAAGTGTCCCCACGCGACTCTGTCAACGTCAACAAGGTCAACCAATTGGAAGACTCCATGTTGCATTCTAGCACGTCTCTCTTAGAACTAGATTGCTTGAAGATAAATGAGATTTTGTCAACGAAATTTCATCACACCTCAACGTTCAAATTTCTATTTCTAAACGTCCTGGAATCTATGTCTAATGGGAAGATTTGAAAGATTAGAAGAGATGAGAAATTGAAGATTAGCGATCTCATAAATTTTGCAACGGCTACCTAACAGAGCTTCAAAGTATAAATAGAAGACTGGAGTAGACGTTAAAACTTGGTGAATCACCTCGAACTTCTTAAGAGGTGAAACGCTGCGCAAATTACTTTAGCTTTCAAAGAAATTCCATTGTAAGCAATCAGCAAACATCAAAGTTCATATCTGTTTGTAATCATAGAAAGGAGGGTACTTTCTATAATCATGTCTACCCTTTATAAAGGCTTCTCTGCATATTGAAGGAATGACTCACTAGTGGATTAAAGCTTAGAGATGGTATCCGGGGACTGGAGGTAGGCTAGGGGCCGAACTAAGATAAATCTCAGGTGTTGATGTTCTATCTTTAAGCCTTAAGCTTTAGCAGTGATCAGCTCATTCATCTCTCTCTTATTCATTTATTTACTTGTTATCCGATCTGTGCTGAGTAGTATTACTCAGCTAAAGATTGAAGATAAACTGTGCCAGCAAAGCTGAGCAGTTTATACTTTTTTATATCGCACTCAACACGCATATAAAAACTGAACTTGGCGAATATTTTTAAAATAATTAAAAGTAACCAAGATTAAGCATTCACCCCCCCTCTGCTATTGTTAAGAACCTATTTACGGACCAACACTAGCTACAACCAAAATACCTACATTCATACAGCCAAAATACCTACACATTACCTTTACAACAAAATTACCTATATTTTCTAAGGCCGCAGCACAAATGGCATTGTTATACCTTTAAACCACCCAAAAATAGTACCCTTAAAGCTAAAACATGGTTGATAATGTCAAAGCATTTACATCTGTCAAAAAATTACATTCCTAAAGCTAGAACATAAATGGCACTGTTATGTCATATAGAACCACAAAACCAAAATAATGATAGCCAAATCATGGCAATGTTGTATCATTTGCATATAAGTGTCAAAAACCACAATATAAGTTGAAACTACTTTGTAGACTTTCCCTTGAGGTTGCCCATCCTCATTGCTATTTCTTCCAAATTAGATGCTCTTCTAGGATTCCTTTAAGTAGTAGAAGACGATCCCAAACCAATAGGCACACGTTTTCTTTTGTCAGTAGTAAAGACTGTTTCAACTGCATAATTTGAATTGTGTGGAGCTATGGGAGGCCTTGTTGCAGTTACAATAGTAGATCTAGTTGTAGGCTTTGATGTAGGAAGCTTTGGTGTAGGACGCAGTTGCATTTGTAGTTGCAGATTTAGTTGCAGGTTTAGTAGCCTTCTTCTTTCTAGAACTTGTGGAATTTTGAAAATTTTGCTGCAAAGTAAAAAATAAAAAACAAAACTACAACCCAAATGAGTACCAAATGTCATTTATGCACCAAAAGCATAACCACATGCCATTTTATACCAAAATGAGTTCAAATACAATTTTATGACAAATTTAGTTCCACTTGCCATTTCAAACCAAATTCAGTTTCACATGCCATTACAAACCAAAATGAGTTCAACTACCCATTTGATACCAAAATCAAGCCACAAGTCATTTTTTACCAAAATCATAACCACAAGCCATTTGAAACCAAAATGAGTTCAAATACTATTTTATGCCAAATTTATAACCACAAGCCATTTTCCACCAAAATCAATTCCAAAATCCATTTTCCACCAAATTTATAACCACAAGCCATTTCCACCAAATTCAGTTCCAAAAGCCATTTCTACCAAACTTATAACCACAGGCCATTTTATACCTAAATGAGTTCAAATACCATTTCATGACAAATTAAGTTTGTCATGCCATTTTCAACATACATGCTAATTCACATTTTCAATTTTCAACATTCATGATAATTTAACATTTTCAATTTATAATCACATTTTCAAGTCCTTTTTTACCAGAATCATAACCACAATCCATTTTATACCAAAATGAGTTCAACTGCCATTTCATACTATAAGGTATATAATACCATTTAACTTGTATATAATACCAGTTATTACCATTTTATGGCAAATTTAATTTCACATGCCACTTTGCACCAAAATCATATCCACGTGCCATTTCATACCAAAATCATATCCACAAATCTTTTTATAACAAAATGAAAAGTAAGAAAACATGGACATTACCTCTCGTGGATTCCTTCCCACTGATGTTCTTGTTGCATAGTAACTTTAAGCTACCATCTTTTTAGCTTCCTTTCACTTTCTAGTCTACCATGCTTTGTCTCTCCACTAATAATAGCACTACATCTTCTTGCATTATGGCCTGGTTTTTTGCATTTGCCACAAAAAACAAAGCCTAGAGCCCTTGAACTTTTGAAAAGATTTTTGGGTTCATCAAGAGCTCTAACTCTCTTCTTTCTAGGCCTGCCTGGTGGTCTTCACTATCCAAGGATGGATGTCACCATGTTCAGTCCTTCCCCACTCTTCTTTGTTAGACATGATGTATGCCCTAGAGGCAATTAGGATAATATATCTTAATTAGTTATAATGTGCTAACGGTTTCGTATTATCATTTATAATAATAAAGGCATCTTTATTATTTATCACTACTTTTGTTTAATTTAAGTATCTTGCTGGTATCATATATATGTGATATTATATATATGCGCTTTGATATGATAAAGTTTGTGACTACTTCATAGCATAAAAGTGCAATGATATAGTGAGAGCTATGTGGTGTGAGAACTGCACATATGTTTTACTATGAATAGTCTAAATATCCCGAGTGATAGTTTCATTGACCCTAAACATCAATGACGCAAATAGACTAGCATGTGTAGGCTTACTCCTTAGATTAGATCCAAGCAGCCGATCTCACGAGCTGAAGGTGGTACCTTGAGTTAACACATGAATGTATTCAGGTAATACATTAGACATCGCTATAAGATAGACACTCGGAAATAACTATAGTCATGTGTTGATCTCATGTCTTATTGCAGTAGCAGTACATCGCTTTTGATATAGTGATATAATGTGAGATGTAACATAGGGCCTCTTGTTGAAGAGACACACTCATAAACCTCTTATCAGAGTATAAGATTGATATAATGGGATTCTAGTCAATTTGATACATTATTACGAGTGGTGTTCTTCGTTTAATTCTAGGATAACTATGACTATTACATGAGCTAACACTTAATCGAAGCTCAATAAACTGGATGGTACTTAACCTGATGGAAGGAGTGTATTGTATTAGTTACTGCTACAGAATCGGATCAAGTCATAGGCACGTAATGTTCTGAGTATCGAGGGATGATACGCCTTTACAAGAAAGCCCATTTGATCATCTAGAGTTATTGGGTTCCATATCAGTTTGGAACACGAAGCCTAAAGGTTCCCAGATTCGAAGCCAAGTTTAGGTTAACCTCTAGCGGCTCTATACTTCAGGATCCTATGAGGTCACACACTTTGGATCTTTACCGGACAGAGTAAGGAACCTATAGACTGGGTCTATGCCGAGAATATTAAAGTTATCGAATTCGTTAGATGAATTATTAATTTGTTGGACCAAATTAATTATTAAAAGGATTAAAAAAGAAAATTGGGAATATTTCACTAAGCGGAGTGAGGTAATTTTTTCCGTTGTGAGTGGGCCCCAAACGAATACGGGTTATTCTGAGTGAGGCTTACGTAGCTACTCCACAAGTTAAAAAGCTCATGGGCTGCTAATGCGTGAGCCTACTATGCAAGCTTACTAGCACAGCTCGTTAGGGCTTGCCTTGTGGAGGTAGCTCTCAACCCGCATAAGCGAGTAATGCTATGGGTCAACCCCGTGGATCCTAGGGATCCGCATGGTTGAGCCCATTTGTGTGATGGGAATTTCCAATCCCACATTGCTAAATGAGGGGAGTTTTCAACTCCCCTCTCCCTATAAATAGGCCTCCCTTCTCCTCCTTTTAACTTACTTTAGCTCTGCCTTTCTCTTTAAGTTTGACATCTTTTCTTCGCGAGATTTTGTGAGATCCTCCACGAGTTTCTAAAAGCGATGAAGAATTCTTTAGAAGGCTCTTTCTATTTTGAAGTGAGCCTTCTCCGTTAATATTTTCAGGTTGATTTTCGAGCGATCTAGCAGCTGCTGTCTACCGGCAGGTTATACCTCAATGGAGGTTTTGGTCGGCGAAGATCCATGTGGATCAATCATATAAGTTATCCTAGTTTGGAGGTTAGTGCCAATGGAGTTCTGCAGAATTGCTCTAAGAGAACTCCGCATCCAAAAGAGAGAAGCACGCATTAACTAGTAATGTTCTTAACTTAGATGCTAGGTTTCTTTTATAAGTTTTATAAATCTATTAGCATTTGTGGAACATTTCAACTTAGAATATATTAATCAAGGCATGATTAGGAGGTTCTTTAGGGTTAATTTTATGTTTTGAAATTCCACCTTACAACTTTGCATGTTCAACTACTGTCTTAACTAACTAGTAGTGGTATCAAAGCCTGTCTTATGATATGCATGATTTATAATAATATGTTGAAATTAATATTTTTTGGAAATTGATTAAAGTATGCTATGCATGACTTAGGTTTCAATTCTTGTTATAGAAAATGATGTGATAACTTGATTAAGGTTTTGCTCAAACTTAATCGAGGTGATTATCATATAAAATTAACAATGTTTACCACATGTGTAAATGCTTTAAATTGAGGGTCATCCCGTCCTTCACTCAATTAAAGAATGAAATCTTTACATCATAGTTGTCCGTGGTACAATGAATCGTACTGCCCGTGGTTATTTTCGGAAGGATTGGACTTGGCTGCTCATTCACTTTAAGGGGGCCTCTCATACCTAGAAATCACCATCGGTATTAGGTTCCGGTGTACCCAAGGGATTTTTATGACTTAGTTGATTTATAGTATGAGAATTGGATTCCGCATATGGTTTTACAAAAGTGGTTTAAGTTGTTAAATTAAAACTTATAAACATAGGTGCAAGAACTTAAACATGGACCTTCTTTGTTTTGCATGCTATGTGGAGTCTTGGCATAACAAAATGATTATGATGTACTAGTATTGAGCATGTTCCCTTAGAGTTAATAATTCCAAATAGCCCGAAATTATTATTATCATACTAACATCCATTGTATAAGACCTAAACTAGGGTGAGACCAGCGGTACCAATAAAACCCCTACAACAATATTAAGGCGGTAGAATGTCTTCCCGTCATAAGTCGTGATATGAACCTTATTAATGGATGTAAGAACATGTACAACATTCTCTTTTAACTTGTGTTTTTTCATGAGATTAGATGAGGTTAATGCCTTAACCAAAATGGGTTAGTTGTCCTTATCATTAGAGCTAATGCTAGATTGGAGATACATTTGAGGAGTCATACAATTGGGTATGCACGTCTCGAGAAAGAGAACTCAAATGGATTAGAAATTGCATGAGATGCATATGGATAAGTTCCAACCATGGTTATCTTGTTATGGTTTGACTTGCTATAGCGGGGGTCATGATGAGTGGCTATGGATGCTATCTATTAAGAAAAATTGATGTCCAGTCTCAATGAAACTATGACTAGGGATATTTAGACTATTTATAGTAACACGTATGTGCAGTTCTCACACCACATAGCTCCCACTATGTCCTCGTACTTTAATGCTATGAAGTATTCATGGACTTTTTCTCATCAATACGCATATACATATTAAATATTACACATATATGATACTAGTGAGATACATTAATAAACATAAAGCATTGATAAGTAACAAAGATACCTTAATTTTTATTAATAATAATTTGAAACCATTTGTACATTATAACTAATAAAGATATATCACCCTAATTGTCTCTAGGGAATACATCATGTCTAACATAACTCACTAGTGACCTCATTATAGTGAATGGATCTTGAATGGACTTCATCATTTGAGCCTTGAGGACCGTGTAACTCATTCTCCATGCCAATGTCTGGTTCATTGAACTCATTCATGTATTAATCATCTAAATCTTCTCCTATCCCTTCATTACCTAAATCTTCCACATTCACATTTTCAAGTTCAAATGAATTAGAAGGTTCTTAACCATTTAACTCTACCTCCAAATCAGACCAGAAAATATCTCCATCACTACTAGCATTAAATACCTCATTAGCTGAGTGAGTCCCAAACCCATCTCCAAGGCTAATGTCCTCATCATTGCTTGGAATTCCACCATGTGCAAAGCCAATGTCCTTTTCAGCTTCACTATCCTGTTCAACATCCTCCTCAATATCCTCTTCACCATCTTTTTCAACATCCTCTTCAAAAATCACATTCGCATTATCATTATCATTTCTACATTAATCTATTCTCTTCTCTACATCAGGCAGAATGGCTTGCAATAGAGGTTCATTCTCAACAAAATACAAATGGTGCTCACTTTCATTTTTATGAAAATCCAACCAATATGTCAATGATGGGTCTAATTTGATCTCTTCATAAGCCTAAGCCCTTGGCATTCCTTTAATCTTATACCACATTCTGCATCCATGATCATATCCTAGATCAAAAGCAAGATCTTCCAATTAAAATACCCCAAACAAGTCTATGTCAAGAGTGGATTTTATCACTTCACCACCTATGTATTCTATCTTGTTATCCTCATTATCCCAATCATGAGACCAATAGCCACCATGATGAATCTAAACTATAAAGTCACCATTTTTTCCTACAAACCAACATAAATAAGCACATTACTTTTCCTATTATATATTGTAAACCAATTATAATTGCACACTAATTATAAACTTTAAACCAATTACAAGATGAATAACTGTAAACCAACTATTCAAAGTGTAAACCATATTAACATTTTACCCCTATAAACTGTAAATACAAAGTGTAACCCGAACATTCTAACCTAAATAAATTTTAAAGTTTGAAGCCTACCATTACCTTTTTGTCTTCAACCATTTGTAAAATGTGAAGAGTACCATTACCTTTCTATTTTAACCCATTAAGCTCTAAAACCTACTGTAATTGTAAACCTCATACAATTCTATCTTCAACCTTTTTTAAAGTGTTAAGCCAACCATTCAATGACTTCCCCAACTAATGCACATGTCAATTTCATTACTTACACTTAAGTTATAAGAAAAAAACTAAATCCTAGATTAAAAAACCCTAGTTGGTGACAATGAAACAAACACTTTTAAAATCACAAAACAACTTCAATGCCTCTAAAATAAGAGCATTTCCTCTCTTTAACAACCATTTTTTCATTCTCTCTAAATGTAGTTAATTTAACTCAAACCCTAACTAAAAATGCAAACGAAAATCAAAACTAAACAATAAACAATATGGAGAATGATTTTACCTTCTTTTTCTGCCTACTTCAGAGGCATTGATGAAAAAAACTTCAGCACCCAAAGTTCGAACCACCAACTAATGAGAAAGGAGAAGTATACTATTGGAGAATGCGTACAATTTTGAGTAATTACTTGAAGTTGCTAGCTTGTTAGAGGAAATTGATTTTGTTTGATGTTAAATCAAATTAAATATGTCTGAAAATTGAGGAGCAGGATGTTTGTTAGACAAGACGAATGGGGTTAAATTTGAAGCTTTAAACGTGTCTGGAAAATTTTGCCTTTTATAGTGAGGTCCAAAACTGAGTTTCCGATTCTACGCCTGGTCACGTCAGCAATTTTGACAAGGTCAGCCAAAAAATTGTTAATTGATAACGATACTGTTCCACAAGCCCCCTTTTAAAACCCGAAATAACACAAAACCCCTTTTGAAAACAACTTAAACCACATAATACATTTTTGAAATTTACCTTATAAATTAGAAATATCTTGGTATAAGATTTTTAAATCTAAATAAGTTATTTCAATAAATAATAATTTATTTATTTATTTCACTGGAAATATTAAAAAAAATAAAACTAATAGGTGAAAAAGAACTACTCTTTGTAAGTATTCCATTTAGGGGGTGTTTCTCCAAACTTATGACTTGTGACTTATAACTTAAAAGTATTTTTTTTAACTTTTAAGGAGTTTAAAAATAAGTAGTAAGTATTTCTGTAAAACGATTTTTAAGTCATTAAAAGTGTTTCTCAAAATTGAATTTTAAGTGACTTTTAAGTTGTTGAATCTTGAAAAGACTATAAAGTATATGTTTTATAAAAGTATTGAATATAATATAGGGGCAATATTGTAATTTGTTTGATCAAAAAGAAGATTTGAAAAAAAGTCACTTTTAAAAAGTAAGTATTACCTGCTTCTTACTATCTGGTATTTATAAAACTGGAGTCGGAACGAAGTATTACCTGCTTTTACTATTTGTTATTTATAAAACTTGGAGTCGGAACGAATGGAGGTGGGAGATATGTGTTTAACTCTGAACGCAGGAGATTCGATCTGATGTTCAAATTCAAAGAGTTTATCTCTTGTTAGACCATTTAGTTATTTATATATTTTCAATTTATTTGTTATTTTTAATTCAAAACGACAAACCTTAGGATTTGGGGATTATATTGTATATTGTCGTTTCAGGTGTGCGTCAATCTATTCACAAAGAAGACGAAAGAGAGATGATGTCTCGCAGCATCTCCTACATAACTGGTTCTGAGCTTCTCACCCTCAAGCCCCGTCCTAATCTCGCCGTAATCGATGTTAGGTTGCGATTCGCACTTTTAATTTGATTTTTTTGATTGAATATTAGGTTAATTTTCGGTCAAATATCTGAAATCAATTTTCTGTGTTTTTGTTATGGTAGGGATGATGAGAGGAGTTATGACGGGCATATAGCAGGGTCTTTGCATTTCGCAAGTGATTCCTTTTCTGATCGGATCTCTAATCTCATCCAGCAAGTCAAAGGCAAAGATACCCTTGTTTTTCATTGCGCTTTGAGCCAGGTTTCTGTATTATTTATCCTTTTTCTGTTTGTACTTTTTTTTTTTAATTTCAATTTGATGTTAATTATTCGGGATTTACTGAAGTCAATTTTATCTTTGTTTCTGGTTTTCAATTGAATTTAGGGAATCAAGGAATGTAGTATATATATTTAGTTGAGCTTCATTGTGTTGGCATTGATTATTCTTTTGCCAAAGTTGAGCCTGAAAACAAAGAGTAACATTGTTTATTTGAATCTGGTGGTGAAGATTTATTAGCCTACTGCTAATAGCTTGAGTTCTCATTTGAGTTTGTGTCTGAGACTCGAACCCTATTAGATTAACATGCGTGGCTATGGTTGGATAGGCAGTTGAAATTATTCTTTTTTGAGGATTAAAGAGGCAGTTGAAAGAATTCTTGTTATGTTTCTAATTGTCATAATTCACTCATTCTCTTGTGCAATGATTTTACAAAGAAAGTGTACAAAGTGGAATTAAATAGGCTGTTAGAGAAAAGAAATGACATGTTTTGTTAGAATTGGTTAAATGTGGTTAAGCCTCTCAATTTTTTAAGTATGGTTTAGCCTCTCAGTGGAACCTCAAATTTGATTAGTAATTTTCATCATTATCATGAACAAATTGTTCAGAACGAAAACTTTATATAGATGATCAAGGCTGCCAAATAGAAAATTGTGAAAGCTAAAACTTTTGGCATGTATTTATCTCTAATTTTGTAAATGTATTAAACAAATTCCATTGCCATTTGAATTTAAATTATGATTAAGCTTAGATATTTTTTTGTTTGCTCTTGATGTCAAAGTTTCTTAAATTATTCTTTCCAATAAGGGAAGGCATGCTTATTTCAGATCGTTATCGCCTCCTCGTTTCCTAGTTTTATGCTTAATCATAAATTTAACTTTTTCTCTAGAGAAAAGTATTTTACTTACATGAAATAGTTTGATGCAAATGTTTGTAATGTTTTTGTTTACATCAGAAGCTTCAGTTATTTGTTAACATAGTGAACATGGTTTTAATAGGTCCGAGGCCCAACCTGTGCACGAAGGCTAGCCAATTATCTTCATGAAATGAAGGAAGACACGGGAATTAAAAACATTATGGTTTTGGAACGAGGCTTCAATGGCTGGGAAGCCTCTGGTAGGCCTGTTTGTCGATGTACTGATAAACCATGCAAGGCAGAGTCTCAGTAACTTCTTTACCAACTTCTATATTTTGTATTTAATGCTATAGCTGATTTCTTATATAAACGTAGCGATGCGTGTTTAACATACAGTTCCAGTGTCCTTTTCTGCATGTTTTGATGACTTTGCCAAATTGCGTGTGCCTCGAGTTTGACCTGAAAACACGAACTTAGAATATGGAAATGTACCTTATCCTTCCATGCACGCCAAAGGCAATCGTTTGATTTACTCGTATAACTAGTTGGGTTGATATTTGATTATCAGACTCTACTTGGTAAGCTCTTACATATAGAGATGGCTTGCCCTCGACATACTCTGGTTTATTACCTTCTTGATCCTGTGGTTTCGGTGCTTGTGAATGTCAAATGCTCTGTTATAGTGTTATGTTTTCATGTATAAATATTGGTTTTTGTTGCAAGGTGGTTTCAGTGATAATTTGCCTAAGGCCAACATACATGCCCGTTTGCTGTAGGATTCTCGTTTTTGAATTTCTTATTTTACTGACAAATACAAATGTAGACTCATAATAGGCTATAAACCCCATTATCGGCTTCCTAAACTTGGTCTAAATAGCAACTTCGAAAAGGTCATTGTCGTGCATGTTGCCCTTGAACCTTCAATTGAAATTCTTAGTTGGTAAACTTTCAATCTAAAATCTGAGTCAATTTAGCCACCATCAATTATATACGTGGACCGGGCTGGACTTGAGTTTAAAACTTCAACTGGTCCAGTCCAACCTGCTTATCAATTAAAACTTCATCCTCGTATAAGAAATGTTTCTAACATCTAAAGGAAAATGTGTTCTACTAACAATACAAGGATAAATAATCATTGTTCACATCAACTTTAGTTCAACACCACAACCATATAACTTGGGGTTTTATGGTTATTTTGTTCTTTTTCCACTTTTGGGTTAAAGTTTCCCCAAATCATCTAATAGTGGAAAATTACTAATTAATGGTTACTTTATTGAAAAAGATATAACCATAAAATTCAAAATGGTATAAGATTTAGTAGTTGTGACTTTTAGTTTATATGCATATTACATGTTTTAAAAATAATCCAAAAGGACTTCATCTTCATACTTAAACTTTTTGTTTTTTATGCAATTCACCAAACAATCTATAACATAATCTCCTCTTAACTAGACATGCACATGGGCCTATAGGCTGCAGGCATATAGATTTCATATTTAATTTAGTGGTTAATATTACTTTGTTTGCAATTTTTCAGTATGAATTTAATTACAACTAAATTTTCGAAATTAAATTTGATATACTAGACTTCAGATTTAATTATTTTTCAGTGGATAGGCCAAGCTGCCAAGCCCATTTGTTGGGGAAAATCTGGCACATGAACAAAATATTTTTGGTGAATATAATAAGAACAAAATAGAGAAAGTAAATGAACAAATGCCACAAAAAATTTACGTTGTTTGGCATGAGGTCACCCTCTACTCTACTATTTTCTTATTAATAGTTGTTGCAATGGATAATTCACTGCCAATTTGATAAGTAAAAATATATGTATTTAAAAATTGTGTAAACTTGTTTTCTTGTACTCCAATGGCAGGAAGATCAAAGAATGCTTCATCCAAAGTAATCTTTGCTTTTATATGTTGATGTCTCAAGTAAATTATAACTTTTGCATATAATCAAAATTACTTAAAAATTTTATGAATATAATTTGCATATAATAAAAATTAGCATATAGATTTGTGGAGTGATCAATGCGAATCGATAATTATATTTGACTAGAAAAAACAATAGTCCATTATGTGATTTATGTTCGTCACTTTTCAACTGATAAGTTTAATAATTTATTTGCAAGATTTTGGCTTTAAAGTACAGGTGTTGTCAATACTACTTATCAAATAGAAAAATGATGACAACTATAAGTATACAGTTGCGATGTAATTTTAAAAGATATCGAATCCACAGGAAAGGAACTAGATCTAAAGATCAACTAGAGTAACGGAGCAAAGAAAATAAAATTGATAATTTTATTATTGATGGGGTTGGTTGGGATATGATGGTAAATAAATAGATAAATGTATAAATAGATTAGAGTAGAAGAAATCAATATAGATTATCCCTACGAACAAGTATAGCAAAGAAAACAAGCAAAATCATCAAAGATATAACATACACCAGACTACTTTAACATATTCGGTTCTAGACACTCAGATATTCAATTATTCACTGTAGAGCAACATATGAAATGACTTTTCTAAGTCTAGTGCAAACGAATTAAGATGATTATATAAACTTAGATAACAATAATACTATGCTTAGTACGGGTCGCTCTCACATAGCCATATTTAGCAGGTTACCATTCCAAAAATGTTGGCTTACTAAACAGCGTTATAATCACAATTCTAGTGATTATACACAATCTTGTTAACCCGAAATCACTCTTAAAATTAACTCAAAAGCATATAACTTGATTAATATAAAAGACTCAACATGAAATACACAATATGACACATAGACATATCATAAACTTCGAAATAGAAAGTACAAGTAGAAAATAAAGTACAGTTGTAAGGTATGCAAGTGAAAGCTAAAGTTGATCAAACCGTATCCACTCTTTAATGAGAGTCGTCAACTCCCGCAATTCTTGTGTTTGCTTTGAATTCGGTATCAGCCGTACAGAACCTCCGCTAGGATGCTATTCTTTGTGAATATTGAATAAGCGAATATTGAAGAACGAAAACTTTTATTGATAAGTGATTTGCAATTACACTTGTACAACATTTGCTCGAATATGTAAAGAAATCTAGTGATCAAAATAAGGTTCGAATCACTTATACATTTTCTCGCTAACTTAGAACGAAGCGAAATCTACATGATTTTCTCTCTATCTATGCATACACGTATACCACACACGTATGCCCTATAACATTTCCCACCACACATGAAATTGTGGAGTTTTGGAGCCTTATTTATAGAGTACGAAGGGTTGTGTCTATCCAAACAAAGAGTCATGTCCATTAGCGAAGAGTTGCATCACTTCATTTTGATTGGATGCAAAGATTCATCCTCATCCACAATGGAAAGGCACATTTTCATGATTGGTTGACTACCAAAGGGTGTCTTTTCAGTTGGTAGTTGATGGCGGATGATCTTTGTTATCTAGTGGTTGGTAGATAAAAAGAAATAACCATTAACCATCATAAGTCACCACCACAAATCACATGTTGCGATCGTGAATATTGGTTGGCAGTTTTCTGTTTATGAAGAGTGACAGTCACGACTGCGAATGATTATCGCGATTGTGAATTGAGTTTTACTCAAAATTCTTCTTATAACTTCACCGATCTTCGATAGCTTCGATCCTAAGCCAAATATTTAAGTTTCACGCATCTTTTTGCACCTTTTTCACTCTTTTTTCATAGAATTCCACTTTATCTTATTTTACTCCCAAGATTTACCTAGTAGTCTATATTTGCATAAAAAACAACTACATACCACATGAAATCTTTTATATGAAGTATAAAAATGACTAAAGCAATAGTGTTTATTGTATAAAATTAATATGATAATAAGTGTAAATATACAGTTATCAACCATCTTCCTATCTTTTTTCTAAGTAAGCCACATTTGCCCTCAGGTTCGAGTACATTTATATATCTTAATTATTGGTGGGATAGAAGAGATTTTCTCCTGTATTCAGAAAAAGTGGGCGGTGATTTGTAGTAAAAATAGTGGGCATGATTTCTCCTTCCGATTGAGACTTTTGGGTAAGGCAATTAGGTGGCATGTATTGCATTTCATAAATTTGGATAAAATGATTTTGGAGCTCAAAACCAAAGTTCTAGCCTTGACTAGTAGCACGATGACGTGGCCTTTAAGTGAATCAGATATGGCAGCCTTGTATTTGGCTAAATCGGATTTAGCGATCAAACGGAAACACTTGGAAAGTGTTATACATCAGTAATCCCGTGTGAAATGGTCTCTTTTAGGGAATAAGAACACAAATTTCTTCCATCGGATAACCTTAGCCCTCTTTAGGAATAATCGTTTAATTTATCTTAAGTTAAATGGTTATCGCACCTTTAACTTGCAAGAGATTGGCTCGGAAATCAACTCGTTTTATTCGAACTTGTTTGTAGTCCCTATAACTGTCCCTTTCTCACTTCGTAAGCTGAATTTCAATCGCATTTCAAGTGATCAAAACCGAGAATTGATAAAGCCATTTTTAGAGGAAGAGATTTTGGTATTTGGTATGTGCTTGTCATGGAAATAAGTCTCCTTGACAGGATGATTATAATCACTTCTTCTATAAATAAGCTTGGGACCTCTTTTAGCAAGACTTTCTGCTTCTCTTTAATCTCTTTCACGAGACCTCTTTGCTTTCCGAATTCGATAAAGGCGTCATACACGGTTCTTATCCCTAGAATCAAGGGTAGTTGTTCTCTTCAAAATTTTAGACCAATAGCACTCAACGGGGTCTATAAAGTGGTTGCAAAGTAATTATCAGCACGTCTCAATGTGGGTTTACCATCATTAATTTCCAAGAATCAATTTGCCTTTGTTAGTGTCCATAGTATTCAAGAATGCTCCTTTGTGGCATCTAAAATTATCCATACCGTCCACCATCATCGGCACACGTGTTTAGTCTTGAAATTAGACTTCCATAAAGCTTTTGATAGTATTTCATGGGTGTTCATTGATGCAGTTTTGATGAAAATGGATTTTGATCATAAATGAATTTCTTGGCTTCGAGGTTGTTGTCACTACTCCACCACTTCAGTTTTGGTTAACGGTAGCCACGAAATGCCCATTTATATTTGTAGGAGGGTCAAGCAAGGAGACCCATTTTCACCATTCATCTTTGTGCTTGCAATGGAAGGGCTTAAACAACTTCTTGACATGAGTATTCGTCAAGTTTTGCTTCTGAGTTTTAAAATCCAAGATAATTTGCCGGATATTTCTCTTTTGCAATTTATGGATGATACTATTTATTTCTTACTGGCGGATGTGTCATTAATTCTTCCCCTTATTCGAATTCTTCGTTGCTTTGAACTAATTTTGGTCTTAAGAATAAACTACCTTAAAAGTTCTTTGCTTCGTATAAATTTCGACAATTTCACCATTCGCACGTGCGTTTCAAAGCTTGGTTGTAAATCCGAGAAATGCCCCGTGACTTACCTTGGGGCTCCTTTAAACTTTAAACATCTTAGTTGCGGTAATTGGGACTCATTAGCGGGAAAATTTTAAACCTAGTTGGCTAATTGGAAAGCCAAATGTCTATCATATGCGGGAAGGGTGATTCTCATTAAATCGGTGCTCTCTTCACTCTCGATTTATTTATTATCGCTCTTTCAACTTCCGGTGGCAATCAATAAAAATTTAGTGTCACTAATGTGCAATTTTTTATGGCGAGGCAATGCAAATATTAATGGAATTTGCAAGGTTAGTTGGGGCACTATTTCACTTCTGAAACATTTAGGTTTTATTTATTCAGAAACTTAGACTTTGGAATTATAGTTTGCTTTATAAGTGGTTATGGAGTCTTTGGGATTTTGAAGATGAGTCATTATGGGCTATTTTTTGTGCAAAATGACATGGCTTTTCTTCATGGTGGGATCTTATTGAGTTCAATGCTTCAAAACTCTCAGTGATTTGGTTAAATATAGTCTGATGCTACTGCCATTTCCAGCCCAACTAGAACCTGTTCCCCGTCAGTTGCAAAGTCAGACTGGGTAGCAGTATTTCAACGAGGTTTTAGCAAGATAATTAGACTTCTCAAGGCCCTTTGAAGGTTCTATTCAGTGACTTATGGAAGCTTTGTATTTGGAAGAAAGGCACCGTCAACCAAGTGTGTGCGATGTTATTTGTTGATTTAAATCTTGGCCGCCCGGTTTGGCATAGGCATCTTCGTTTAGACGAACATAACTAAATTGTAGAGCTGACACGAGTGATTTTCCAAGTAGTCCCATCCTTGTTTTCGATGTCAAATTTGGATTCCATGATCCCCGTCGAATTCCAATCGATTTTCACTATGATTGTGGAGAGTTTTCATTGGACATTAGGAGCTAAAGGTGTCTACTCTACTACATCTTTTTGTGCAGGCTTCTACGAAAGAATTAATTGGCCAAACCCTCCTATTTTGTTTGGGCTGATTTGGAAGATGTGCATGCTTCTGAGAATTAGCTTCTTTGCATGGCTTTTGCTCCACAGAAGAATTCCAACAAGAGAGTTTTTGCTTAGTTGTGGATGCACAACATTTGCTGATTGAACTTGTACATTTTGTGAGGCGAGCGAATCCGTTGATCATTTGTTTCTTTTTTCTGTGATAGTTGGCTAATTTGGAATAGAGCTTTCTAATGGATTGGTGTTTTTATGGCAATACTGAGTCATGTGTATAATATTTGATTGGTTTGAAGATCTCTTTTCAAAAAGGGGATGCCTAGCGAGTTCGATATGGCTTTATGGTTCTCGATTGTTTGGAGCATTTGGAAGAAAAGAAATGAATTCGTTTTCCAAGGAATTCGTGGAAGCCAATATTTGTTTCAAGCCAACATTCACCATTGTTTGTTTTTCTTTAAGATTAGGAATAAATCAATTTCTTTTTTGGATAGCGATATTTTGTTAGACTCAAGCACTATTTGTATATAGAAACTTTGTAATTTTTTATGGGTTAATTACATCAACAGCTCCCTCACCTTTCCCCAATCCACCTACTGTCCCCCTATCCTTTTTAAAGGACCCCATAGCTCCCTATCCTTTCAAAAAGTGCACCTCCTGGCTCCCTCCATCCGACGTAGCAGTTGACGTGGCATGTGTTGACTTGGACAGCGAGTGTTGACTTTTTTTCATCTTCTTCCTTTGAAATTTTTGCAATTTTTTGAGTTTTTCCTTTACAAAATCTTTATTTCATCAAAATGATGAGATTTTTAACAACTTTTTCGATAAAGATTGTTTCATTTTTTCATCAGAGGACATGGAGAAGTAAAGTTTAGTAGTTTCGTGAAGTTTTGAAAATTCGGTGTTATTCCGGAAAATTTTCTGGGAAAACTCATGAATTTTCCTGAAAAAAAAATTCAACTTACCTCTTTACTTTTCTTTATCATTTCCTTTCTTTTTCTCCCAAAAAAATAAAAAATAAAACAAATCAAATGACATTTATACAAAATTTTCCAAATCTATATAGGTCTGATGATGAAATTGGTGTTTTGATTTGGTATTGAGAAAAAATATGGATTGATGAAGAAGATAGAAATGAAATTTTGAAAAATTAAAGGGTTTTAGTGGAATTCTTTTGTGGACTTTTTTTGTAACTTTTACCCTTCATGCCACGTGTTAGTCTACTATTGGGTTGACTTTTCAACCTTTTGTCATGTATGAGCGAGTGTATCTCACTCTCCGAACTAAGAGTGGTTTACTCCGATTGAGAGAGTCGGGAGGTGCACTTTTTCAAAGTAGAGGGAGCTATGGGATCCTTTTGAAATGATAAGGGGCCAATATGTGGATCGGCGAAAGGTGAGAGAGCTATCGATACATTTGGCCTTTTTTGGGCAATTCACGTTTTGTGACGAGCTCTTATTAATAAAACAAGGGGTAGGTGTTTTGTAGGTAAGCGTCTCGCATCAACTTAGTTGGGACGAGTGCCCCGAAATTTTCACATCCTAAACTTTTTCCGTAGGGAGAAACATTCTCTCTGGAGGTTTTCAAAACAAATATGGATGAAATTAATATAATAATTGGTAGCAGTTATAAGTTATAATCTATTGAGTCGTTCTTAACATAGAAATAGCCTTGATTGAAAACAATAAAAATATAATAATAACAAGTACCACATATCTTGTACCAGAAATAAAATTTTTTCCATGTATAAATAAGAAATGCAATCAACATGAAAACTTGAAGCCGTCGAAACTGATTTAACAATGAATTCATTCGTTGTTAAATATTTCACGGTTTCCATATTAGTGTTGTTTGGTTGCAGTGCTAAATCAGCTACCGCTCAAAAATCTATCTTTGATATAACAAAATATGGCGGTAAAGCTAGCAGAACTTCAGATATCAACCAGGTTTATTCCTCTTATATCTTTCATCGATCAATACTTTTTCATTAGAAAAATACAAAATATTTTGGTTTTCCAACTTTTATTAATTAAATGAACATAGGAAAACTAAAAAATTATTTACAAATGTCTACCGAAATTCACAAATCGTTATCTTTCTATGTCTTGTCAAATGGATTATTTTTGTGGATAGTGTTATAAATCTACCGAAAAAGTGTATTTTGCTCTTTACATTTCAATCGAGTCGACATTAATCAATTCAGGGGAGAATTTAACGACACACTAGTCGGTAGGATGTGTATATGCATGTTAGACATATTGGTCTCGTATTATGGTGATAGGCATTACTAAAAGCATGGAAAGATGCTTGCGCAAACCCAACATATAGCGAAATTCGGATTCCTGAGAAAATATATTTCTTAAAGGAAATTGAATTGATTGGTCCTTGCAAAGGTCCAATTGTTCTTGTCATTAAAGGAGTTCTAAAAGCACCAAGTCGCCTTGAATCTCATACTAGTGATTATTGGATTAAGGTCCGACATGTCAACAACTTCCGAATTACAGGCGGTGGCATTTTAGATGGCGAAGGCAATCTTGCATGGCAAAAGAATATTTGTCAAAAGAATCCCAACTGCAAGAATCTTCCCATCGGAAGCATTTTTCATAAAACATATTTTCATTTTATCACAATTTTTTTTTGTCAATCGATAAAATTGACATAATTAAAATTTTATGTTTTCAGACTCTTAGGTTGGATTACATTGTACAGTGGAGCATATAAAATCGGTAGATAGTAAGAACTTTCATTTCAATATATTAGAGTGCAAGAACTTGACTATCAAGCATGTCATGATACAAGCACCCGCTTAGAGTCCTAATACCGACGGTATTCATATGGGACGTTCTGAAAGAATAACCATTTCGAATACCACGATTGGTACTGGTGACGATTGCATTTCGATTGGCGATGGTACCTCGGGAGTTAAAATCGAAGACGTAACTTGCGGGC
>CATIWQ010107842.1:0-10263 GCA_949673415.1 Euphorbia schlechtendalii
TAAGACTTTAGCTGTGGTTTTTACTGGTCCTAAATGTCCTCCATATATGCTATTATGGCAATGACTTAAAACTGAAGAAAAGTTATTATCATCTGTACACATGTGAATAATACTATCGGCACATACCTTAAACAAATAAGGATCATCCCACATAAATGATATAATATCTTTAAGAAATTTCTTCTTACCATTAGAATCTAAATCAAAGGGTAAGCATGCGTAACCAAATAATTTGCATAGTTAGTATACCATAGACTAACAATATGTTTAACAAACATTAAATTTTCATCAGGAAAAAATTCATTAATTTCACCAGTTTCACCTATAGGTCCCTTATCATCTTCTAGATGAGATAAGTGATCGGCTACGGTATTCTCACTTCCTTTCTTGTCCCTTATTTCTAAGTCAAATTCTTGTAAAAGAAGGATCGACCAAATTAATCTAGGTTTGGCATCTTTCTTAGCAAACAAATATCTCAAAGCAGCATGATCAGTGTAAACTATAACCTTAGACCCTATCAAATATGATCTAAACTTGTCACATGCATATAAGACTGCAAACATCTCTTTTTCAATGGTAGTGTAATTACATTGTGTAGAAGATAAAGTGTGACTTGCATTGTAAATTACAAGCAAACTCTTTTCATATCTTTATCCTAATAAACAACCTACAGCTATATCACTAGCATCACACATCAATTCAAATGGCAGAGACCAATTTAGTTTAACAATTATGGGTGCCAAAACTAATGCTTGTTTTAAAGTTTTGAAGGCTTTTAAACAGTCATCAGAGAATTCAAACTTCACATCTTTAACTAATAAATTAGTTAAGGGTTTAGCTATAACTGAAAAATCTTTAATAAACCTTCTGTAAAATCCAGCATGGCCTAGAAATGATCTTATTCCCTTAACATTTATGGGAGGAGGTAATTTCTCTATGATTTTGGTTTTTGCTATATCTACATGAATTCTTTTCTCATCTATCTTATGACCTAATACTATACCTTCATTAACCATAAAATGACATTTCTCCCAATTCAACACCAAATTAATTTCTTCACATCTAGCAAGTACTTTATCCAAATTCTCTAGACATTTCTCAAAAGAATCTCTGTATACTGAGAAATCATCCATGAAAACTTCCACAATATCCTCCACATACTTACTGAAAATAGCCGAAACACACCTTTGAAAAGTGGCTGGAGCATTGCATAACCCAAAAGGCATTCTTCTATAAGCAAATGTACCAAATGGACATGTAAAAGTGGTTTTATCTTGGTCATCTTGCTTAATATGAATTTGAAAATATCCAGAGAATCCATAAAGAAAACAGTAATATGCATGACCTGATATCCTTTCTAACATTTGATCAATAAATGGTAAAGGGAAATGGTCTATCCTAGTGGCTGCATTTAATTTTCTGTAGTCTATGCAAATCTCCATTCAGTTGTTGTCTAAGTAGGAAATAAGTTACCCTTTTCATTCTGAACTACAGTAATACCTCCTTTTTTCGGAAGACATTGAATAAGGCTGACCCACTCACTATCTGAAATTGGATAGATAGTTCCTGCATCTAGCAACTTAATAATTTCCTTCTCATGTGAGGATTTAATCTTCTCTGCCTTTCTATTCTAGGTTTAATTTCATTCTCCAAATTAATAGAATGCATTACTATATTAAGGCTAATCCTTCTAATATCGGAAATTTGCCATCCAATACTTTTTATTCTACCCGTTATTATCTCCAATAATGCTTCTTCTTGTAGACTAGATAACTTAATAGAAATGATAATGGGTAGGGTATTGTTGCTTCCTAAAAATGCATACTTCAAATGAATAGGCAATTGCTTCAATTCTACTAAGGGTGGTTTATCTATAGAAGGTGGTATAGGATCATCTTCTCTAACCAATTTTTCGATTTCAGAGGAATATTATAAATTTTCAAGGGATTCAAATGTTGACTCATCATGAGACGTAACATGAAAAATTTCATCTACGCATGTATCAATTAAGTTATCAATCATGTAATCTCCATAAACTTATCCCAATGTACATTAGTAAACATTATAACACAAAATAAAATAAAATAACAAACAAATAAATAAATAAATAAAATAAAAGCAAAGTAAAAATGTACCGTAGTCTCCAATAATTTAATTTCAAGAACGCACTTACCTTCCTTGGTAACGACGCCAAAAACTTGTTCACCACTTTTCTACTGATAAGCTTAATAACTTGTTCGCAAGATTTTGGCTTTAAAGTACAGGTGTTGTCAACACCACTTATCAAATAGAAAAATGATGATAATTGCAAGTATACAGTTACGATGTAGTTTTAAAAGATATCGAACCCACAGGGAAGGAACCAGTTCTAAAGACCAATAAGAGTAACAGAACAATTAAAATAAAATAGATGATTTTATTTGGTTGGTTGGGATATGATGGTGGATAAATATATACATAGATTAGAGTAGAAGACATCGGTATAGATTATCCTTACTAACAAGTACAGCAAAGAAAACATGCAAAATCATTAAACATGTTATGTACACTAGATTAATTTAACAGATTCGGTTCTAGATACTCAGATATTCAATTATTCACTGCAGAGCAACACATGAAATGACTTTTCTAAATCTAGTGCAAATGAATTAAGATGATTATATAAACCTCGATAACAATAATACTATGCTTAGTACGGGTCGCTCTCACATAGCCATATTTGGCAAGTTACCATTCCAAAAATGTTGGCTCACTAAAAAGCATTATAATCACAGATCCAGTGATTATACACAATCTTGCTAACCCCGAAACTACTCTTAACGTTAACTCAAAAGCATATAACTTGATTAATATAAAAGAATCAACACGAAATACACATTATGACACATAGACATATCATAATGGGAGTCTTCCTCATCTCTGAATTTAAAAGGACTTTAATTTAAGAATTAACCGAAATATAAAAATACACAAAAAATTCAAAAACGTAGTCGAAAACCAGATTCGGTGCCTGCTCGCCGATATCTGGCGAGGCACGGCTCGTTAGACGGCCTGGTGAGGTACGCCAGGGGTCTGGTGAACCTTGCCAGACTCTAGTGAGGCGCCGGAAACCTAATGAGCCTCGCCAGGTTTCTGGCAGACCTCGGCAAAGACCTGGCGTACCTCGCCAGATCTTGGCAAGCTCGCTAGCGAGTTTGGCGAACCCTGCCAAACTTTTTTGCCTTTTTTGGATTTTCCGAGATTTTTCTACAAATATTCGAACCTTTTTGGATTGAAGGGGGCTCGAAAATTGGGAGAAAAATCCTCTCTTTCAGATAAAAAAATACAAAAAATATTTCTTACTTTCTTCTAATTTTTTCTCGGATCTAAAACACTTTTGGATCCCAAATCTCTTTATTTTCTTTATCAAATTTCTTCATCTATTTCTCCTTAAATCATCAGATATTCTCGGGTCTAAAATAAATTTAGAACCCGAGTCTGATTATCTTTTGGATAAATAAACACGTATTTTCCAAATAAATTACACTATAATACCAAGAATTAAACGAAGATTTTTTGGACTTTTACATCACCAATTTCACCTAAACTAATGAACGAGGAACACTCTCGGGGATCGAACGGACACGCCGAAGTGGATTCATACAGTAAGGGTAAGCCTCTGAGTTCCTAGAGTTGCGAATTTCGTGCTTTTATCTACTTTCATTTTCTTCTGATTTTATTTGTGGACCTAGGAATTATTTTTATTCCTTATTATTGTAAATGTTGTAATTCTCTTCCTCTTCTTCTATTTCTCTTTTTAATTTTTGTATTAGAATACCGCCACGAAGGGAATAAAATATATTCCCGGATAACTGTCCTCACTACTTTGCCATGTGGTCATTTTCACTAATAAAATTGACCAACATACATGTAAATAAAAAAGAACTATTTTTATTTAAATTAACAACTTTAAAATCTTTGATGTTTTAAGTAGGCCACACGGGCCTCGCTAAAATCAAATCGAACATATGTGATATCCCCTGTGCTAACCTTTTTGGATGCAGGTTAGATGTATGTTTAGGATTTTAATTTTCCTTCGGGTATCGCATTTTCATTTTATGGAAAATGTAATTAATAGGTAAGCGGGCGGTTGCATCTCCCGATTGTTGGAAGCCTTGTAATTTTTATTTTCCACATTTATTTTCTGCATTTATTTACTACTTTGTGGATGATTTATTATTCCACCTTGTGGATGATTTATCATTTTTGCACATACGTGAATCATGCATTTAAAATTAAAAATGACCTAAGTGTGAATGTGCATAACTAAGAAAATACGATTTTCTCTAGATGTAATATAATGTGATCACATAAGAAATAAGTAACCTATCCCGGACACGAATCTCTGTGTCTTGGTGGGCTGTCCCCCGGACATTAAGCCTCATAGGACTCTAATTCCTGGAAAGAGCTAATCTTGGTGGCGAGTCCACATTAAGAAATGGTGGATTCAGGTTTGACCTGATCTAAATTATTTTCGCTCTCTCTTTTCAACCTTTTTAATAGGGTCCCCGACCCGGTGTACTTGTTTTACAAACACCCTAGTGGACTGCACCTATGAAATCTTACACTCTCGGCCCATTACTCCGTGTCGCCCGCTCACATCAGGTCGGTGTTTTCTCTATTGATATTAATGTTGCATACGGCTTGAGTGTGAGGGACACCATGCTAGGGTTTACTCGTACCACTCCCATAGAGATAATAGATCCCGATTTTCCAGCCCAACTCCATCTTTCTCGGATCGAGGTATTTAGAAAAAACACATTTATATCTTTTTTTCTTCAAATTTATTCACCTTTATGTTGTTTAGGGAGTAGAATTGAACTGAAACTTGAACCATGTTGCAAAAATTTAGTTTAGGAAAGTGTAAAAAAAATTAGAGAAAAGTTGATTTAAGGTCCGCTGGGAAAATTTACGGTGGACCAATTCTAGCGAGGTCCCGAAAGGGGCTCACCAAAATTTCCAGTGAGACCCCCTTTAGCGAGGGTCCTTTGGGACCCTTGCCAAAGTTTTAAGCGGGGCCCCTAGGGGCTCGCCGGAATTTTCCGGCAATGCCAACGGGGTCTCCGCGGTTAAAAAAAGGTTTATATTTTTTTTGTAATTATTTTGCTTTTAATTTTTGAAATGTGTCTTATTTGACTTTATTTGTAGTGCCCTACACTTGGCCACAAGGGTGGGTATTCTACTGTCTAGACTTGGTGGTGCCATGCTTCCTCTCGGCCAGAGCTTATTCAGTCCATCGAGGCCACTAGGTTTGGCGACCTAGCCCAGTATTTGCGGCCCACGTTATTTCCATATTCAACATCTATCGCATTGGCATAGAGGTGGAGTGACATATCACATACTTTTCATCTTCAGATAGAGGAGGTCACCATCACCCCATTTGATGTGGTTGTAATTATCGATCTGCCCTGGACTGGTACTATGATTCATTTTTATGCTTTTTTGGAGCGGTGCTTCAAGGCTCCTACCACCTATCATCACGTGAGATATTTGCTTAGTATTGACCCGAGAGGCCAGGCATTGCATTATAGTGTGCTAGTCGAGTATTGGATCGGTTGACGATTTATTTCGATGGCTAAGGTTCCATTATATGTTCGCTCCTTTTTTTATCAGCCTGCTAAGTGTGACCTTCTTCTCGGTCTCGAACAGTGAGATCAACTACGGGATGATCTAGCCCTTAGCTGATTTAGACAATGTTAGTTGCCTTAAATGGCCCTGGGTGATCTTAGCCTAGACTTATTTTTCCCTTGATCTGATCATGCGGGCTCACTTGCGATCATTGTGATGCTACCCCATAGTTCTCCAGGTAGCGTTTGTTCATTATGCTATTTGTGAATATTGGTTTTTTTTATTAACCTTGATTGACTTTTTGATCTTGCAGGCATGGGCTTTCTTCTACGATTTCCTTCACACTTCATCTACTAACTCAGTTCGAGGCAATGCGACCTCCTGCACGGTCTAGGGGTTAGGGAGTTGACGGATTCGATGCGAGTGCCAGTGGTACTGGTGTAGGCTATCGAGTATGAGATATGTGTTGATTGTTTTATTTTTTTATATTAACCTTGTTTCTGATCATTTGTCTGTCTTTGTAAGAGGTTGCTTGGAAGAGGGTCAGTGTTCTCAATTTGAGCATCGGCCGTAGGTGCGAGCACATCTTCTTTAGGTGTTATCGAGGGAAGATTCATGATTCCTCTCGACTCATCCTTCAGTTTGATGAGTTTTATGGGGTCTGAGCGACAGGTGCCTCTCCCTCTGAGCTACCACACACTAGCCTATGATCCTTCTGACACCACTCACGTGAGCTTTTGATTAAACATCTCTTCTTCAACCATAGTGTATTAGTTTTGAGGTGTTTGATGTTTGTTTATTCTTTTTTGCAAGTTGCACGTGAGGAGATGGATCGCGTGGCTAGGTATTCCCTTTCATTAAGGGATATGATGTATCTTCAGGATAGGGTCACATGAGTATGTTCTTTTTCTCAACCTTTTTTATGCTTGACTTTGCATGAAATGTTATGTTTTTATGTATGTGGATATGATTTTCCTTGAATGTTTCTATGATTATAGGTGATGGCAGTGAGGGGTGATGAGTATGAACAGTGCTACCGGGAGCTTGACGATTGTTTCCAAGTGTTGGATATTAGCCACCAGGAATTGGATTCCCGTTATCGCAGCTTGGAGACTAGCCACCAGGAGTTGGGTGCTCACTACCAAAGTTTGGACACTCTCTATTAGAGTTTGGAGGCTCAAAATTAGGAGTTGTGGTAGAATGCCGCAGTCGATCAGGCTCGAGCAGCTAAGCAAGCCTCTACCTCGAGTTTTTCCCACACTCTTGAGTTTAACCTTGGTGCTCTACTTGACGAGCAAGACACCAGGCCATTACTTACTCCTGATTGGGATGCCAGCTTTCTCCATGCTCCACATCCTCCTCCTGCATCCGGCTCAGCTGTTGACGCTTCTGGTAGCCTATGTCTTGAGGATTATGAGATATCTACTATGACGCTTCGAGATTCCATGGGTAGAGATGACGTATAGGTGACGCTTGCTTAGGAGTTCTTGTTTAGCTTTAGTTCTTTTTTTTCTTTCTTCTCAAACCGGATCTTTAGGAAGGTTTTTCTTGTAGACTTTCAAAAAAACTCAGATTTTATGAAAGAAAAGAGGACTTTGGCCATTGTGCGTCGGGTCTTCACTTGCTGTATTTGTTTTTATGAATATGCTTGCATGTTTGTGAATGTCTTATGTGTATGCATGAATGAATATGTTATACTAATGTATGTGGTTGATGTGTGTAGGAAACACCAGTCTTGAGGGATTTCCTTTAGCTCTTTTTTTGACGATGTCGACTCATAATGAGCGTCTTAGGGCCTTTCTCCATACCATCTGGGGGCTTGATTAGTGAAGGCTTGAGTGCTTTAGGTTGCGGAGTCTTCATTATTTTTCTTCCAGGCATGTGAACACGGCCTTTATTCATGCTACCCTGAAGTTCTAGGACCCTGCTACCCATGTCTTCCGCTTTGCAAACTTCAAGATTTGTCCCATGGTCAAGGAATATCATGCTATATTGGGGCTTCCCTTTCTGAAGAACCTGACCCCGTTATTCCTGGTGAGGCTATCGTTTACTTTCCCTTCCTTTTAGTTCAGGGGCGAGGATAAGCTACGAGGCTTATGGAACTTAGAGTCTAGTAGGTGCTTTCTATCAGCTCCTCTTGACATCTGAGTTTTTCGAGTCGAGGCTGTTCTTAGCTGGTGCAAGACTATGCCTAGCTCTCATCTTTCATGGCCCTCTATGGTGGCTCTACTTCTTCTAGCGGAGTTCGTTTGTAGAGTTGTATTAGTTACCCCATCCCGTTCACTGTCTATGATTGATCTGATTTCTACAGGTCTATCACCCTCGGCATTGGCTCTAGTAGAGAGCTTGGTTCACCTGGATGCTACTTCAGTAAACCCGGACTTAGTGGGTGACCACTTTACCTTGCTTGAGGTAAATTTCCTTTTTCCCCCTTTTCTTCGAGATGTTTGCTACTTATTTAAATGAAATTCTCGTAGGTGTGACTATTGGAGAAGCTTCGCTTGACAGCCAATCCTCACTTAGGGAAGGCTTGGTACCTCCATTCGCATTATGGTCCTAGGGGTTTCGTTAGGAAGGACCCTCGCTCGCTGAGTGAAGAGGCTTGGATTGAGATTCTAGAACCCTATCGAGCTTCCGAGGTCTGCTGGCTTAGCCCTTGGTTGGAGATTTCGTTTGTGGCTGCAAACGTTCATGATTCTGGCATACTACTGATGGGGTTATTTGATGTCACCTCCTATTCTCCTTCCTGCCTATGTAGGTAATATGGACATAAGCAATGAGTTCCTAGGCTTCTATACTCGACTCGTTTCCATGATTTTGGTCCTGACACACCTGATGCTATACGAAGGCTTTGGGCATGTGCTACCATTGTCACGTTGGATTATAATGCCCTCGAGACCATTGACATTGATGAGTTCTATCATGGATGGCTAGGCGAGATCAAGAGTTTTCCAGATGTTGATCAGCATCTTAGGGTATCCCATGAGTGGGAGAGGGATGAAGATGGTTTGGACCCCCTTCCTCATACTTCCAGAAAGTGTGCTCGGTAGAGTGATTCGCACCCTTAGATTTATGTCTATTTGACATTTGTTTTCTAAACCTTATGTTTGGTTTGTTTTTGGATTGCTTTTGACGTTATGATATTTTATCAAAATTTACTTTGCTTACTTGCGATATTCTGTATGCACATGTCCACATAACATAAACATAAATCTTTGCAAATATAGCACATTTCATTAAATGACTTTAAAAAGGGTACATGTTTTCCAATGATTTGAATCCTACCACCAGCAAGTCTAGAACAGGTTTTCTAACTCGCGATCCCTCCATTCCTTATAGTGCCCTAATTTTTCTAGAGCCACCCTTCATGGGTTTTCGACTTAGCGGACATCTTATTATTTTTCCATAAAAAACGATCCTAATTGTTGCTCAACTAGCCAAATGCCAACTGTCGGACACTTTTTTTTATGTACCGCTTTTCTAGTTCATTTCTTTTATCTTTAGACGTGGTAGTTCTTGAGCTTGTCTTGATTAATCGGGTTGATGAATTTGTTCCCATCCATATACATGATCTTAACAGCTCCCTTGCTTAGAATCTTCTTCACAATGTAAGGACCTTCCCAATTTGGCCGGAATTTTCCTCGAACATCCACATTCGAATGTCTCATCTGCTTCAAAACCAGATCCCTCATTTTCAAAGGTTGGTTTCTAAGTTTAACTTGGTTATTGTACGCCTTAGCCATGCATTGTTGGTACATCTGCAAATGATCCAATGCCTTTAGACATTGCTCGTCTAGCATGTTTAGTTATTCAAATCTTACCCTTGCCCATTCTGACTCCTCTAGTCTTGCTTCTAAGGCTATTCAGAGAGATTTTACTTCCATTTCAGCTGGCAGAACTACTTCCATCTCATACACCACTAATGAGAAAGGGGTTTTGATCAGTGGGAGTTTTGATGCTAGTTCTATATCCGCATACTACTAAAGGTAACTTGTCAACACAATACCTGTAGGTAATAACCATTTTGCTTAGGATTTTCTTGATTGATTTGTTGTCTGCTTCTATGACCCCATTGGCCTGTGGTCTATTTAGTGATGATCGATGGTGTTCGATCTCGTATTTCTCCATTAGGTCTGATGTAGCTCCCTGGAATTTAACCCCATTATCCGACACGATGTGATGCGAGATACCATATCGGGTAAAGATATGCTTTTCTATGAACTTGGCCATCTTCTTAGTGGTGATATTGGTGTGAGATTCGGCCTCTACCCATTTTGAAAAGTAGTCGACTGCTACTACGATGAAGATGTCCATTAGTCGAGCTCGGTCGAACCTCGCCGATGATGTCGATGCCCTACGTTGAGAATGGCCAAGGAGTGGATAAACTATGGAGCTCGGATGGAGGTAGATGACTGATATCTGTTCGCCACTTTTCTACTGATAAGTTTAATCTAATATGGTTCTAAAATCTCGTGAACTGTTAGCTATCAACTGCGCCAAAAAACTTGTTCACATATAAAATGTAGGTGTTGTCAATACCCCTTACCACATAGAAAAATGATGATAACTGCAAGTATACAGTTGTGATGTAGTTTTAAAAGATATCAAACCCACAGGGAAGGAACCTGGTCTAAAGATACTAGGGAAGCTTAAAAG
>CATIWQ010107846.1:0-16675 GCA_949673415.1 Euphorbia schlechtendalii
AGTATGACCACACGTTGAGAGTGTGAGTGTTTTAGCACAACATTTAGCATTTGGCAAAGATGAGTTTTGAGTAACATTCAAAGCAACATTCCAAGTAAGTTTCGATATATTTCAATGCAACATGAATTAGTAAAAGTTATATAGTTTTAGTTTAATACTATCGATAAGTTTTGAGTGGAGTAATATCTAGTAGTGTTCTTACTATGAGTTTTATATGCAATTCTCGAATACGTCCTATAAGTATTGAGTGTGTTTAAAGTGTTGAGAAACTATAGCCATAATACTTTGAAAGTGATCAATAAAGGATGAGGGTATTAAGAGTGAAAAATCAAAAGAAAGAGAGGATAACCAATGAGTTATGCAAAAGGTGAGGAATGGTACAGAGCAGAAACTACAACCATTCAATGAGTGAAAAAAGAAAAATACAGCATAGCACGAAAAATGGGTGCAAAGTACAAATTTGTACTTCAAAAACATATGCTTAAAAGAAAAAAAAATGAGAGAAAGTGGTATGGAGCATAAAATGTAACCACTAAAAAAGGGGAGAGTGGTATGGAGCATAAAATGCAACCACTAAGAGTGTTTTACCATCCTAAGTTACCTAAAAATGCCTTGAGATTAATTTTTTTCAAAGTGTGCTCCCTATGTCCTTTATACTTTATACTATACTTGAGAGAAGGATATTTTCGAGTAAGCATATAAAACTTATATGAAGATGCAATTCGGTTGACCCTCCATTAGGAGCAAAGGTATGCAACTGACCTATATAAATTGCACGTTAATAATTTGTGGGAAATTTTGAACTTTTACTTGAATATTATGCAACGTAGGAATGTGGTACTCACTGCAATAGTCTTTTGCCAAATGAGGTATACACTTCTATGTGTTTACCTTGAGAATAATTCAAAAGTTAAGTGTGGGGGTGTGATAAGTGTATATTTACACTTATTATCATGATATTTTCAATCATAAAAAGATATGGTTTTGTTTCATTTTATGCTTCATATAAAATATTTCACGTGGTATATAGTTATTTTTTATGCAAATGCAGAAATAAGGTAAATCTTGGGAGTAAAATGATCAAAAGTGGAATTATATGTAAAAAGAGTGAAAAAGGTGCAAAAAGATGCATGGAACACAAGGGTTTGGCTTAGGATCGAAGCTGTCGAAGATCGGTAAAGTTGCAAGAAGAATTTTGAAGAAAAAGCATTGTTCGCGGTCGTGACACCCATTCGCGGTCACGACTTGTTATTCTTCAAAACAGAAAGTTATCAACCATTAGTCATGATCATGACATTTAATTCGTGATCGCGACTGTTGACGGTTATTTGTTATCTCTTATCAACTACCAACCGCCAGATAACAACGATCAACCGCCATCAACTACCAACCAAAAAGACACCTTTTAGAAGTCAACCAATCTTGAAAAGGTGCCTTTCCATATGGATGAGGATGAATCTTTGCATCCAATCATATTGAAATGATGCGACTCTTCACCAATGGACACGACTCTTCGTTTGGATAGATGCAACCCTTTCACACTCTATAAATAGGGTTTAAAACCAGTCAATTTTGTGGTGTGGAGTGTGCATGGTATGGCATGAATAGAAGGCATTGAATGATAGTATGTGTGTATAGATAGAGAGTGAAAATATCTAGATTTTACTACATTCAAAGTCTTAGAGAGAAAAATGTATAAGTGGTTCGATTCGTATTTCGATCACTATATTTCTACACAAATTCGAGCGTTTGTTGTATGAGTGTAATTACAAAAAACTTATCAATAAAAGTTTTCGTTGTTCAACATTCTTTTATTCGAAATTCACAAAGAATAGCATCCTAGTGGAGGTTCTATACAAGTCGAGACCGAATTCAAAGTAGAAGCAGGAACTGCGGGAATTGATGACTCCCATTAAAGAGTGTATACGGTTTGATCAACTTTATCTTTCACTTTCATACCTTATAACTTTACTTTGTTTTCTGCTTATACTTTCTATTTCGAAGTTTATGATATGTCTATGTGTCATAACGAGTATTTCATCTTGCGTCATTTATATTAATCAAGTTATATGCTTTCGAGTTAACTTTAAGTGGGATTTCAGGGTTAACAAGATTGCGTATAATCACTGGATCTATGATCATAACATTTTTAGTGAGCCAGCATTTTTGGAATTATAACTTGCTAAATATGTTTATGTGAGAGCGACCCTTATTAAGCATAGTAATATAGTTATCCAGGTTCTTATAAGTGTCATAATTCGTTTACCCTAGACTTAGAAAAGTCATCTCATGTGTTGCTCTGCGGTGAATTATTGAATATTAGGGCATCTAGAACCTTATTTGTTGATGTTATTTAGTGTATGAAATATTCTTAATGATTTTGCATGTTTTTCTCTGTTAAACTTGTTTTTAGGGAATATCTTTATATTATATATTAACATCTATCTATTCATCCATCTATCATCCAAAGCCCTCCAATCAAAATTACCTATTTTCGTTTACCCCATAACTCTAGTTGGTCTTTAGAACCGAATCCCTTCCCTATGGGATCGATATCTTTTAAAACTACATCGAAGCTGTATACTTGAAGTGCTCACCATTTTTCTATTTAGACAAGCAGTATTGACAACACTTGTTCGTATTTTGAACTTTTATCTTATTGGTAGAGAAGTGGGGAACAAGGTTTTTAGCATCATCACCGAATATAAGCCCTCTAAATTAATATAGTCAAAACCTTGCGATCAGCATGTACCTAGAGGCTTGGAGTGTATTGTAGTGCAACAAGAGCTTTCTACATCAACAACCATTATGAGTGAACTCATATAACATCGCCATAACAACTTCCCTTAGAGTGTAACAAAACATCTCTACATTATTTATTTAGAAGGAATTGGTGAACCCTCAAATTATTCAGAAACCATTGCTCGTGAAGATTCCGCAAAATGTATGATTGCTATGCAAGAGGAGATAGAGTCTCTTCACAAGAACAAAACATGGGAACTAGTGAAACTGTTTAGAGACAAAAAGATTGTTGGTTGCAAAGTCTTCGAAAGGAAAGAAGGTATTCTAGGAGTTGAGGATGATAGATAAAAGGCATAGTTGGTGGCTAAGGGCTATACTCAAGTACCAAGAGTTTATTTCATTGATGTCTTTTCTCCTATTGTTAAACATAACTTTATTCATATTTTTCTTACCTTGGTTGCTATCCATGATTTAGAGTTGGAGCAACTTGATGTCAAGACTGATTTTTTGCATGGAGAACTAGAGGAGAAAACCTGAAGGTTTTGAAGTTGAAGGCAAACAATATCATGTTTGCTTGTTGCAAAAGTCATTGAATGGGTTAAAGCAATCAACTCGACAATTGTATAAGTAGTTTGATTCCTTTATGGTTGGACATAGCTATTCAAGGAGCCAATATGACAGTTGTGTATATTTTCGAAAACTTGCAAATGGCTCATCTGTTTATTTGTTGCTTTATGTTGATGATATGCTTATTGCTGCCAAAGATATGTCTAATATCATCAGATTAAAAGCAGAGCTTAGTAGTGAATTTGAGATGAAAGATTTGGGAGTTGCTAAGAAGATTCTCGGCATGGTCATCCAAAGAGATAGAGTTGCAGGAAAGCTTAGTTTAACTCAAAGAAGTTTTATTGAGAAAGTGTTGGAGCATTTTGGCATGAAAAATGTCAAACATGTAAGTACTCCACTTGCTGCCCTTTGTCCTCAATCCAAAAAGGATTTTGAGTAAATATCACATGTTCCTTACTCCAGTACGGTTGGTAGTATCATGTATGCTATGATTTGCACTCATCCTAATATTTCACTTGCAATTAGTGTTGTTAGTAGATATATGTCTAATCCAGGAAAAGAACATTGGCATGATATAAAATAGATTTCGAGATACTTAAAGGTTACTACTAACGCTTGTTTATAATTTGGGAAAAGCAAGAACATTGTGGTTGGCTATGTTGATTCAGATTATGTAGGTGATCTCGATAGAAGAATATCCATTACAAGATATGGGTTTACCCTTGGTTGTAGCGCAATCATTTGGAAAGCTACTATGTAGCCCACAGTTGCATTATCCGCTACAGAAGCAAAATATATGACACTAGTTGAAGTTATGAAAGAAGCTATTTGGCTACGAGGTTTGGTTGGCAAACTCAGTTTAAATTTGTAGAAGATTGTCGTTCATTGTAATATTCAAAATGCTATTTGTTTGACTAAGAATCAAATGTTCCATGAAAGAACTAAGCACATTGACGTTAAGTATCAATTTATTCAAGTTATTATTTCAGAAGGAAATATTAGTGTTACTAAAATTGGTACGACAAACAATCCAGCCGATATGATGATGAAGCTTCTTCCAACCAGCAAGTTCAAGCATTGCTTGAACTTGCTTGACGTTTTCGACTATTGAACTTGTGAAGGCATTAATCAATTTCAAATCAAGATGGAGACTTGTAAGAATAATGATATGAAATTATCGATATGATTTTTTCTAATTAGTTACAAATTATGGCCACATCTTTGGCTCATATCAATTGTCGGCATATTGAAGACCACAATATTAAGATGCTACTCCATCAATGAAGAGTGTTGTTCAATCAAAGGCCACTAGTTTATAGTATCTATTTTATTTGTATTGTTGGGAAGCTGAACACCACAATAGTCATGCATTATCTTTTTTTGTCTTGTAACCTTAGGATTCTACTATATATACATGCATGCGGTAGCATGATAGAGTGTCCAGAATATAGATTAAGTCTTTGTATAAATATATGTGTATGTTCTTTACATATATATTTTTTAGAGTGTAAGGTCAATGGTTTTTTTGGGATTAAGGGTTTGAGTGTTATTTTTTTCATTTCTTTCATATTACTTTCTTTTATTAATATATTTTGTTATCGTTATATTCGACCAAAATAAATATATTTGTTCCGCTGTGGGATTTTCTCTAACAAAGTATTGACATGGACATTTCGGGCATTCCAATTCCTTTATCATCATGTACCAGAGCTCCACATCATTGCTATCATTGGGTTTGTGGTCTACTTGTTGCAAAATGTGTCGATGTATCCACTACCAATTAGCACTAAAAGGCACGGGGCTGGAAGGAAAATGAGCCAGGGTGAATCTGGAAAGTGTTGGAGAAACTTGCTGCTGAAGGTTACAACTTCGTTAACCCAATTGATTTGAGGACTCATTGGCCTGAAATTGAACAAATAGATACTCGGCTCGAAAACTTGCGAATTAATTAAGATACTCGGCTCTGTTCATTCTAGTTACATGTTTTCTTACTTTCATGGATATTCTACCATTTTTTGGGAAATTGTTTCTTTAAAAGTTGAAATTCCATGTTTTTTATTTATTAATTTGGAAACTGTTGTTTGGAATAAATATGGGTAGATTTGGAAGAAAAATGAAAATACATTGTTGAAAATTACAATTAAAATTTTATGCTATTTATAAATTAAAAAGGGAAAAAAATGAAGTATATGATGGGAAATTATATATGAACATACAAATACAATCAATTAATTTACTGTTAGTTAACTTACTTTTTACTTGTGTTATTGATATATACTAGTAAAGACAATATTATAGGTAGTAGGATGGATGGGTTGCCCATAAAATTAAGAAAAAACAAATATGTTAAATGACAAATTTTAAGAAAGGTAAGGAAAAAAATTTAAAAACAAAGACCCATAATATTTACACAAGAATAACACCGATTGTATTTGTTTCAAAAAGCAAAAGAAGAATAAATATTTGATTTTTGTTTATTTGGTGTGGTTCCTTATCTATATAGGAGAAAAAGAGAATACAAAGAATATGTAATCTTTTGTCAAACAAAGAATATGTTAATTGGATAAGAATTAAGATTTTGTTGTGACATGCTCTACCCACTTTACTATTTTATAAATTTCCGTTTTTTTTTTATCTATTTCTTTCTCTTTGATCTTTCATATTTTCACTTCATAATTTTTTTAAAAAAGTTTACAAAAAAATTATACATATACATGAATTCCAAAATATATGGATGATATATAAATATATAATCAGTGACTCAAAAAAATCAGCTTAAGCTGAATTTTTAGGAATACTGTCCCGATTTTCTATAAAGGAGGATCCTAGGTAAGCAAGGCAACAACTCTAAGCGGTAGATTTTGGTGATAAAAAATAAAATTTTAAAGGTTGTGCTTTAAAATCGGTGTCTAGGTGGGATTTTTAAGATCTTGGAATATTTATAAAATGTTTTTACTCTTTCTTATATCAAAATATGTATAAACAATTACAATTTGTGATCAAAAAATTTAATATGAATAATATTAAAATATTTATTGATCAAAAAATACATTTCGGAGACTTTTCACTACTTATACATAAATCTACTTAAACACTGCCTAACGCTTTTTAAAATATTGTATATAATTAATAAAATCAATATTCATCGTCGAGCTCTGGGTTGGGTACTTATACAAAAATCAAACCATATCCATATAATTTCAGACTTTAAAAGACTTAATAGAAAATAAGTCCCCAAACCCGACCAATAAGAACGGGTTCAAACTGGGTCTGATGAGTAACCTCACTGCAACAACAGGTTTAATATGCATATACAAATAAACAAAATAATTTACTCTTTTTATTTTTCTTTTTAATGAGAATTTTTATGGGTATCATTGATAGGTACTAATAAAAACAATATCATAGATAGTAGGATGGATAAGTTGCCCGTAAAAATTAGAAACAACAAATATGTTTATGACATATGTAAAGAATGGTGAAAGTAAAAAAACGAAAAAAAGACCCACAGCATTCACAAATGAAAAACCAGTTGTATATGTTAGAAAAAGCAAAGAAGAATAAAGATTGATTTTTATTCATCTGGTGTGGTTACCCTCTCCCCTCTCTATTTAGAAAGCATAGAGAATAAAAAGAATAATGTTAATTGGATAAGAATTAAGGTTTTGTAACATGCTCTGCCCCGACTTTACTATTTTATAAATTTCCATTTTTCAAATTAGATTTCGTTCTCTTAGGCCTTTCATAATTTTCTATTGTTTCAATAGAAGTTTAACAAAAAAAGTATTATACGTATAAATTTCCTTCCTTTTGCGTCTTTCTCTTTCATTTCAAGGGTTTTCTCTCTCCTCTCTCTTCTTTCCCATTTTCTTATCTATCTTTCTCTCTCTCTCCCCTCTCATTGTTTCTCTTTCTCTCTCCAGAAGGGCAAAACCCTATAGAGCCGTTTACATCCCAAGTAAGTTTTCTCTTTCTTCTTCTTCTTTTTTTTATCTATCTTTCCCTTTCTCTTTCTATAATTTGAATATATGTATCCTGTACTTAATACCTGCCTTTTATATTTATATATCAATCTCTCTTCGCATTCACATTTTTAGGATTAATTGGGCCTTGTCATTTCTTTGATTTTGCTCCCGCTCGTTCAGATCTACAATTTTTGCGAAGTCAAATTTATTGTTGAAACCTTAGCTCATCGTTATGGCTTTGGTTTCGGTGGTCGGATATTGTAGATCTGGTATATGGCTTTGGTTTTGGCTCCGAAGGAAAATGTTGGAGATTGGGTACATTTTATAATTTCAGATTATGTTTTTAATTCTTATTTGATCGGATCTCAAATTCTCGTTTTGGATCTGAATATTTGAGCGAATCACTGCTCTAAATTTCATTTTGTTCCGTTTTCTCTTCATACGAATGTGATTTTGTAGAATGTGATTTCGATCCTGTACTTGTATTGTGCAGTTAAGTTTTTGTTATTGGCAATCGAGCAGTCAAACAAACAATTGGGGATTATGTGTTTATTTATTTGATTTATAACTTGTCTGCCGATCTATATATGGGTGAGCTGAAATTTGAACGGAATAACGTTATTACAAAAGCACTCCATAATGTCTGATATATGCTGTATGTATATGCTATTCCTTGATTATTTAGGTTGCTGAGATATTTAGGACTAATGTTCCTTATATTTAGGTTTCATGGATGATGATGCATTGAACATGCGAAATTGGGGCTATTATGAGCCAACTTTCAAAGGCTATCTCGGTCTTCAGCTGATGTCGAGCATGGCAGATCGAGACAACACAAAGCATTTCCTAACTGGACCACGCGATCCCAGCAACATCATGGCTGGAGCTTTTCATCCACGCGACTGTGTAGTTTCAGAAGCTCCAGTTCCAATGAACTACATGAGAGATTCTTGGATAAGCCAGAGAGACAAGTTTTTAAACATGTTGCCACCAAATCCTTCTTATACTCCCATTGTTTTCCCCGAGACTACTTCATCAGGGCAATCATTGCAAGTCCTTCAGCCACCGGCCCCTTCAACCGAGAATCGGGAGGCTAAGGTTGAGGAGCCGCCAATCGAGAGCAATGAAGGCAGTCACTTGAAGAAAAGGCAACAACAAAGTGGGGGGGTACCGAAATCCCCAAAGGTGAAAAAGCCCAGAAAGATTAAAGATAACAGTAACACTAACAACGCAGTTCAGAGAGTTAAGCCTGCTAAAAAGAGTATGGATGTTGTGATCAACGGTATTGACATGGACATATCGGGAATCCCAATACCAGTGTGTTCGTGTACTGGAGCGGCACATCAGTGCTATAGATGGGGATGTGGTGGATGGCAGTCGGCTTGTTGCACTACCAATGTGTCGATGTATCCATTGCCGATGAGCACTAAGAGGCGCGGGGCTAGGATTGCTGGCCGGAAAATGAGCCAGGGTGCTTTTAAGAAGGTTTTGGAGAAACTTGCTTCTGAAGGTTATAACTTTGCTAACCCAATTGACTTGAAGACTCACTGGGCTAAACACGGTACCAACAAGTTTGTCACTATCAGGTAGATGTAGTTCATTTTATAATTGATGTGCTGCTTCGCTTGTATATATCTGTGGTTTATTTCTTGAATCTTCACAGATATGCTACATGTTTTTGAAATTCGGACAACTGGTTCTGTTTCGGAATCTTTTTGTTTTTAAGAAAAGTATTTAAGATCTGTTTGTAGGATATGGCTGAATTATTTATTGGTTTATTGTTAACTTGTTTTTTGTTTAAATGAAAATCATCAGATGTTGGCAAATGAATGCTTATTGATGTATCTAATCATAGTATTACTTGTAAGACATTCTTTCTCTTCTTAATCTGAAATTGATGCTGCTGACTGCTATGTTGAGCTATAGCCTATATTGTTGCTTCAGAAAGGATATGCTAATATTATGTGCTCTACTTTGGCATCTCAAGTCAAATGCCAGATTGTGCCTCACAACCTTTTGAATTGTAAATATGCTTCTGCAGGTATCTAACTAGATTTATGTTATAATGATAATTTAGTAGTAGAAATGTAAATAGAGTAATATTTCCTGTCCATTATTGGATTTGGACTTGTTCAGCTTGGCATTAGCTGCATGTTAATATTATCAGTGTTGGAATATCTATTCCAGATGCTCACTCGATAGTATTTGCCTTGCAAAGATGAGAAAGCAGGTTTTTATCATTTACATGCTAGTCGTTTAAAAGGTATTTTTGTGCATGGAACGTAAAGACTGATCATTAGGCTGTTTGGTAGCCCAAGAGAGCATTGGCTGGCTGTGATATAATGATTTCTCTATACAAATTAGTTTGCTTTCTGCCTATTTAAACTAGATTGAGCTTCATTGATAAATTGCTCTGATGCTGACAAGTGCCGCTCGCATTTTCAATTTGGTCACTTAAATTCAATCTAGCCTTGCACACAATTATCATGTTCTTAACATTCTTCATTCCCTCCACATTTCCACATCCATTCAAAAAAAAAAAATAAATAAATAAAAATACAAATGTCCTGAAACTAATTTCCTCGAACTCCCCTAAATTTGCCTCGGCGACCCATTGACTACTACTGTATAAAATCCAGGGCCATCATTTCCAGCTGATGCAGACGAATATACCCTATTGAATTGCAGAGAAAATAGCAGTAGCTATAGAGTTGTCTCCCAAAAACACCTTGTCTGTCCCTAAAGATAATGACAAAGATGACACATCAACCCGTCATGAATTGCTTGATGATAAAGATAAACACCGCATTTCCAAACTTCTTTAATACATACCGATTTTAGCCCATGGCACCATGCCTCTAGCTGTAAGAAATTTCCTGCAGGCTGCTCCAATCGAAGCAGTATGTGTTCCGTGTTCACTAGAATCTCTAGGCGAATTAACTGAGATTTTCAACTTGGGGTTGTTTGCAAGTATACCCTTGTTGTCAAAATGAGCACCTATAAATTCCTTTCATCTAGAGGGAATCGAGTACAATCCTTTGTCGCTGAAGCTCTCACTTTCCAGCAAAATTTTAGTGTCGACTAATCCAACGATCACATCCTCGCCGAAAAAGGACTCAATCCGAGAAATTGGGATGTGGAGTTTAAGAGGACGGTCTTGGGTGCTTGAAATGTAGCCAGAGGAGTTTTTGAGTGCTTCGAGTTCAGAATGAGTGAGATAGGCATTGAATCCATGTTCTCAGTTGTCTGTATATTTAAATTTCCAACTAATGAAAACAGAGCGAGCTTGTATTATGTCTTGTGCTTGATTTTGCGGTCGTAACATTATTGAATTGGATTCGGTCATACCAGTGTAACATTGGTTATGTTGGTATATAATTAGTTTAAACTGGTATAACTAATATAACACAGGTATAACACTATTATAAAACTCATATTGGTATTATTTTTTTGTTACAAGGTTGTTTTATGTGTTATGATGATTCGACCATTGACTAGTTTTAGATGGAGATGGTGTAAAAAACTATTAAGCTTTTTTTGGTTGGATTTGAACAAAAGTTAAATGATGTCCAAATACTTTGTTCTGTAGGATTCTGTCTTCTAGGAAGGATTCCGTTCACCTACGAAAGAAGACTTGGCTAGAAGTCTGGCATTAGCACTACGATGATCAAGTTAGTCTCAAGGAGAAAATAGAAGAGAGTAACATGAGGGAGTATTGAGAATGAGAAATCTAAATGTGAAAAATAGTGAGGTTTATGTAGGGTTTTAGTGTACAAGTGGCGAGAGGAGCCCACCTGTCTGCTCTTTGTTGGTTGGTTACCTGTCATAAGAAGCGTGTGTCCAATGAGAGGCATGCTGTACAAGTTAGGATTGACGGAGCCACTTTATAGATTTGACAAGGGCGAAGCTTGGGGAAGGTGCAAGCGACGTGGCGCCTTCTCCTGGGCCTGGGGCTTATGATGTTATTCTACTTCTTCCTACGTCATCTTGGCACAGTCGAAAGCTCTTCCTATTCAAGCGACGTGGCCTCCTCTTTACCAAGTGTTTAAGGCGGTTTAGGGAGATTGGTCTTGATGGTGTCGTTGTGACGAGCCCTTAGTGAGTGGGGATCTGCATGCAAGAGTATAATAGATTGATGACTTCGTTAAACCCGATGTTCGGAAACCTTCCCATTATAACATAATAGGCTAGGGGGTAATAAATCACAAGAAACATCGCTCGCATTTTCCAAGTTGGACCACCTGCATCGCCTATGGTGACAGAGAGGCTGGTCGATCTATAAACGAGCATTGCATGGCCACTCAAGCCTATCAGAGGGGCCTGATGTTGGACATGGTTGGAGTTTCCATCGAGTTTATCAAATGTTTTCTTTGTGATCAAATTGATCGAGCTCCCTACGTGGACCAAGACTCACCGAATTAGGTACTCGTCAATCACCATCTCAATGACCAAGGCATCGTTGTGGGGGAGCGGCGCGACTGCTTCAAATGAGAGAAGCTGTAGTAGGTATCCACACTTTGATCCATGTTCTCATAGTGGAATGTGGCTCCCTCTTCCTCTTATTCATAATGGGCCTTCTGGCAATAACGTGAATAACTCCACGATGGCCCTAGGGGGTGGCCCCACTCTACGGAGGCCTAGGTGCCCTTGGAATGTCTTCTCTGACCGCTTCGGCTTGCACAGGGTCCCTTCTATCATCATCCCTTCCCCCCCTTCTAGTAAACCTGTTTAACCTTCCCTCTAAGGCTCGCTTTTTCACTCCTCAGACCAGCTCTCGGTGTCCTGGCCTACCGTTCCCCCTAACCTTCGATTGGTATTCGAGGTCATTCTTGTTCTTCTTGATCCAAAATAAGACCTCTTTCCTCTTTATCGTGAGGGGAACAAACTCCTCCACCTCCCTTCTGGGGCCACTCTCCCCTCTTCAATGTTTTGGTCGCCTCACGCCTTCCTCTCTAACCTGTCCTAGCTATCTTTGGGTCTTTCGCCTAGTTTCCCAACGCACACACTTCCTTTGCCTTTTGCATAAGGATAGGTAGATCGATGGGACAGTTGGTGGTTAATTTTTTTGCCAGGTCCGCGCTCCTGCAATTCTCAATCAAGGCGTCCACCGCTACGTCAATTATGAAGTTTGGAATATTGAGCGAAGCCTTTTGGAATCTTTCTATGGATTCCTCCAACGACTCCTCAGGCTTGTGCCACACCAATTTGATGTCCAAAATACTTCATCTGGTAGGATTCCGTTCATCTACTAAACAAGGCTTGGTCAGAATTCTGGCGTTATCACTCCAACGATCAAGATAGTCTCAAAGAGAAAATAAAAGAGAGTAACAAGAGGGAGCATTGAGAATGAGATACCTGAGTGTGGAAATAGTGATATTTATATAGGGTTTTAGTGTACAAGTGGTGAGAGAGGCCACCAATTTGTTCTTTGTTGGTTGATTGCCTACTACATGAGGCGCATATCCAATGAGAGGCATGCCGTACAAGGTGGGGCTAACGGAGGCGCTCTATGGATTTGACACGGTTGAAGCCTGGAAAACAAGCAACGTGGCGTCTTCTCCTCCAAGCATATAACTCTAACGGTTCCTTGGGACTTATGACATTGTTCTACTTCTTCCTACGTCATCTTGGCACGGTCGAAGGCTCTTCCTATTCAAGCGACGTGGCCTCCTCTATACCAAGCGTTTAAGGTGGTTTAAGAGGATTGGTCTTGAAGGTGTCGCCGATGGTTCAGCTAATAAATTTTGCTGGTCTTCTTTAATAGGCTCTCATGATCATTTTCAGCAGAGATATAAGCAAACATACTTATAAAATGACAATTAGTTAAAAAGACCATGCTTAAAGTCATAAACTACAAAAACCAAACTAGAAGATTAAACTACTATCTTCCAACCAAAAGTAAATCCGGGTGTATCCATCAAATTAGGCCTGCAATAGTATTAGCTTTAAATTGGAACCCAATTATCCAGTGGTAAATAAAGTTGCAGGGATACGTTACTCAGATGGTGAAAGTATGCCAGATTCCTACTCCAACAAAAATAAGCTTGAAACCCTAAATTCTTGAATATAGTAATCAACGAATCCGCAAACAAAAACATATTGATAAGAAAAGATCCCTAGAAGCTAAAAAAAAAAAAATTAAAAAAGGTACCTCGGCTAGAGTAAAGAATAAAAATGAGGTAACTGTACGATGTTACTTCGGAATAAGAAGGGTTGATACATCAGTAACTATCCAAACTTATCCTAAATTTGCTCCAAAAATTTCTAAGTGACTTGTAGTTCCCTCAATTTTTTTAAAAAAGAATCATTTTGAACTTAAACACTACGTGTTAGCTTCATGTTAGTTTGACTCTAGAAATATATCATTTTTATGATGTTATCTCTTCAATCAGAAGTTAATATGTGATGTCCAAGAAGTAAAATGGTGCAATTTTTTTAAGATACTTTGAAAGTTCAGGGGATGATAGATTTTTGAACTAAGTTCGAGTAGTTAGTGATGCAATCGGCTAATATCAAGTTCAAAATGAGAATTATTTTGGAATTGGTTTTATTTCTGTTTTGGATATGGCATTTATTTTGGTGAAATTTTGAAAATTTCTAATTCATGAAATTTTGCATTCCATATACAAAATTTGGATTTTGAAATTGTTAGTCCTTATGGTTTACGACTTCGGTCATGGGTGAATGCTGATTGACTTGTGCTTTTTATTGATTAAAAATTCTTAGCCAAATTGAATTTAATGAATGCTGAGTATTAAATGTTACGTACAAACTGTTGGTTAAAAGCTTCGACTGGTTCAACAGAAATAAATATTTGAAATTCATTTGTTCTTCATAATTCCATTTCAAATATGAACAACTTTTTTGACATCTTGAATGATAATTTGATTCACTTCAAAGCAATTATTCTTTTTTAACATATGAGTTACCGATAGACCCATTCAAGTGGCCTCTGACCAGCCTAACCAATCCAAGCCTGAGTGTCATGAGTTGAGTTTAGACAAGCATGTACAAGTATGAACTCAACCCGTCCGAACCCGTAATAACCCGAATATTTAATGGGTTGAGTCTGGGTCTTATATTAAAATTTAAACCAAACCCGATCCGACACGTTTGTGTATAAGATAATGTAATATATACACGCATGCCATATACAAGGTCAGAAACTTGTTATTTTCCATTCTAAAGATGCAGCCAAAAAAATTGTGTTGCTTCGCCACTCACTATTAACTCTCTAAATTTTATAATTTATTTATCTGTTATTGTTATTCTAGTTTTTATGCTCAATTCTTTGTATATACTTTCTACCGATTCAACTATTCAATCTTTTATAAAAGAAATTGTGATTAGATTTTATACTATACTATTACTTAAAATGAAATTAACTTTTAAAGTTAATACATGTTGATAACCAGGTACGGTTTAGCCATGCGCGTGGTCATCACTCGTTCACGTGTCTCACTGGGTGACCGAGACAATGCATCGAGCCTTCCCCAAGCGTAGAGATGCCAGGTCATCTCCCACACTTATCCAACCAACAAAGGATATAGTCCTAGGTGGACTTTACCTCTTCAAACAAGAGATGCACTTCAAGTAAGAATGAACCACTAGTGATAGAGATTGCCTTCATCACTACTTGGGCTCATCTGCCTCCTATGTATACAAACCTTAGTCATATGTTAGAGGTACATGATTCTTACTCAATTTATTAATACTCTCTGCCTCATTTCTTAAATTCGTCACTAAATTAAGCATTGGAGAGGCTACGCCGGTCACACGGCTAATCCCCCATAGTCACCCCTTGTTTTGCAAGTTCCGACCACCACATGAGGTGGACTACACAAAATCAACATTTCTGAAGATAGGCGCGTGAGAGACACCTTCTCACTTCAATCTTTCAATGGTGCGGTGAGCGTGGAACAAAGGAAAGATTTTGTTCCACAAAAATTCGAAACTTTTGTTTTAGTGAATGAACATCAAACATGCCAACCATGACAAGCGAAATCCCCAAAATAGGAAGTGGAAACACAACTTACCAACACTTCGACCTCAATGACATCTACCACAGCTACCATGTTATCCCACAACACATCACACTCTAACGTCCATACCCCGCCAGCTATAAATAGTGTCACCTTCTTCGAAAGTGTGGCACAAAAATACAATATGACTCCGGAGGACCAAAGCCAAAATAAGACACAGTTTATTTGGACTGCTGAGTGGCTCTGACGACACGTTGATGTCAAGCCACACGATCAGTGGGGCATATCACAACAGCATAGGCAACTACCCCACATCTGGGTATCCACCCATCCGACCGCAATAGTACCAATTGCTCAGTCCATTCGCCATGCTTGGACTATTCACTCCACCCATCTTCATCACTCCCTATCAGAGGTCAGCCGTCTTTTCCACTCCCTTACAGCAAGGACCTGACTGTCACCCACCTACAAGAATGATGGGGCCTAAGGATGGCGAACCATCCACTCCATCATGGGCAGAGCTGATGGGACTAGTCAAGTGTCTTGACATCCCTCAACAACCAATTTTCAACCAGAAGTCGTTTACACACTCGAGTGGAACCTTCCACCTTGCCAACCACCACTCGTGGTACAAGGGAGGATTACCACCTCCACCCCCTCATTCAGTGCCCTGCCACTATCCCAACTAGCACCCCGGCCATAGGGCCAAGAAAAGAGCTACCTCAATGACCCTGAGTTCATAAAGATGTTCAAAGAGGGACTTAAACACTTCACGGTGACTATGCACGAGCCCCCCTAACATTATCTTACTCCCCATTCGGCACGCGGATCTAGAACGAACTGCTCAATCCATACATCAAATTCCCTATTATGACAACTATAGAGGGGACACGGACCCCCAAACTCATGTAAAGACCTTCAAAAATAAAATGGACATGGCACACATCCCCGAGGCTCACACTTGTTTGTATTTTCAAAACACCCTCATAGGACCAGCCGCCTATTGGTTTGACGCGTTGCCATCCAGCTCCAATAACAGCTAGGAGGAACTCCAACAAAAATTCTTCACATAATTCATTGGCTCCATACCGAACGGAATCTCATCGCAAACACTTCACGAAGTTAAGTAACACCACAATGAGTCATTGCGAACCTACATCGAGTGATTCAACTGTAAATGCCTCCAAGTACGCAACATCGACTTCAGCATCCTAAAAGAAACCATGATAAAAGGAACTCATAGTGAGTGACTCAGGGAAAAAAAGTCCAAAAGAACCTAATTGACCTTCAACAAATGATGAACATAACAAAGGGTCCCATTGAGATAGATGAATTATAGCACCCTAGGGAAAATCAAGCGGCTAACAACCACCCTAGGTTTGAAGACCAAATATCAAACAAAAGGAGGGACATCACCCT
>CATIWQ010107876.1:0-18238 GCA_949673415.1 Euphorbia schlechtendalii
TTGATCTTTAGAGCTAGTCCTTCCCTGTGGGATTGATATCTTTTAAAACTACATCGCAACTGTATACTTGCAGTTATCATCATTTTTCTATTTGATAAGAGGTACTAACAACACCTACACTTTACGCGAACAAGTTTTTGGCACCATTAAGATATAGCCAAACTCTTTGCGAAAAAGTTATTAAACCTATTAGTTGAAAAGTGGTGAACAAGATGCTGAGCCTTCACCTCGATGATCTTCAATGGCCATCAAGTAGAGGTTAGCCAAATCAGTAGCTTCCTCATCAAATGATGAAGATTCTTCTAAGTCGCTCCAAATGGCAGCAAGTGCCTCATTTTTCTTGGAGAACCACTTCTTGAACATATCCTTTTTCACCTTGGGACATCTAAACTGGATGTAACCTTTCTCTCCACAGCCAAAGCACTTGATGTCTTTGCTGTGCACCTTCGTCAATCCTTCCTCGGTTCCTAGCCGATGCTGAGTTGACTTGATTTTAGCGGGAACTTCTTATTGTTTTTTAACTTCCCTTCTTTCTTAATAAAGCTTTTGAAACGCCTGGTCAGAAGGGCCATTTGCTCATCAGAGTTGCAGTTGGTGGACTCATCTGATGAATCTGCTTTAAGGATAATGGTTTTTCCCTCCTTGCCTCGATTCCTCTTGGAGTCATCTGAGTATTTCCTCAAAGACATGTCATGAGTTAGCAAGGTGCATATTAGCTCATCATAGCTATAGTTCTTAAGGTCATGAGCTTCTAAAATGGCACTCTTCTTAAAATCCACTCTAAGGTAAGAGTGCGGAGGATTTTCTTGACAAGCTCCTCTTCGGTGAACTCCTTTCCAAACCTTTTTAGTTCATTAACAATGTTAATGAACCTAGTATTCATGCTCTAAATACCCTCGCTGGCGCCCATGGAGAACATCTCACACTCATTCAGCATGAGATTGATCTTTGACTCTTTGACCTTGTTGGTCCCCTCATAGGTAATCTCCAGCTTCTTTTGGATTTCTTGTGCTTTTTCACATCTTGAGACCTTATTGAACTCATTAAGATCTAACGCACAGTGTAAGTAATTAATAGCTGTGACATTCTCTTTGAGAAGCCTTAGGTCAGCATTGTCTTAGTCCTATGGATCTACTAGCACACGCACTCCGTTCCTCACAACTGTGGGGACTCTAGGACTAAACTCGACAGCGAGCCAGGCCTGTATGCTTTGAGACTAGATGAAATTTTTCATCCTATTTTTCCAAAAAGTATAGTGATTACCATCAAATAGAGGTGGTCTAGTAACAGACATTCCCTCCTTCAGGAGAACTGTCTGACTAGAAATGGAACTAAAGTTGTTGTAAGCCATTTATAGATCTTGACTCAAAGACGATTAGTTTAAAAGTTGAGCAACTGCTCTGATACCATTTGTTGGTCAATAAACAGGCTCTTAATAATAGTAGAGGGGGTGAATGCTTTATCTTGTTACTTTTAATATTTTCAAAAATATTCACCAAGTTCAGTTTTTTATATGCGTGCCGAATGCAATATAAAAGCATATAAACTGCTCAGCTCTACTGGCATAATTTATCTTCAATCTTTAGCTGATTAAGGCTACTCAACATAGATCGGATAACAAGTAAATAAATAACAGAGAGAGAATGAGATGCATGAGATGATCACTGCTAAAGCTAATGCTTAGAAATAGAATGTCAACTCATGAGATTTATCCTGGTTCGGCCCCTAGCCGACCTCTTATCCCCGGATACCATCTTCGAGCTTTAATCCACTAGTGATTCGTTCCTTCAATAGGCAGAGAAGCCTTTACAGTGGGTAGACACAATTACAGAAAGTACCATCCTTTCTAACTACAGCTCAACTCAGTTTGGGTACATTTCCGAAATTAACACTCAAATCATAACAAAAATGTGAACTGGATTCAACTTATAAAGCTGTTGAATCCTTAAAATGTTAATCTAAGTAAATCTCTCTATTACAAATAGTTATGAACTTTTGATGTTTGCTGATTGCTTGCGATAGAATTTCTATGAAAGCTGGAGTAAATTAGACAACGTTTTAGCTCTTTAGAAATTTGAGGTGATTCACCAAGTTTGAACGTTTGCTCCAGTCTTCTATTTATACTTTGAAGCTCTATGAAGTAGCCGTTACAAACTTTATGAGATTGCTGATCTTCAATTTCTCATCTCTTCAAATCTTTTGAATCTTCCCGTTGGAGACAGTTTCCAAGATATTTACAGATAAAAATTTGAACATTGAGGCGCGGTAAAATTTCGTTGATAATTTCTCGTTTGTCTTCTTCAAGCAATTTGGGTATGAGAGATGTGCGTGATAATACAACGTGGAGTATTGCAATTGGTTGACCTTGCTGATGTTGACAGAGTTGCGCGGAGACACTTGAGACGCGATGCATGACAGAAGATTCCCTTTACTTGGACTGTAGTGAGGAATCCTTGACATTTCGTATTGACACTTTCTGCATTGTGAGGACCATTGGAATCTTCATTAATTTCAGTGCTTTTTCTCCTAAAAAGCAACTAAGGAATATTCCGTTCCTTCACAAACGAGGTTAGTAGGACATGCGTCATAAAGTCTCTACGTGTCAAGGACAGTGCTTTTAATTAACTAAAAGCATAACTCAGTACGAGCTGAGAGAAATAACTCTAAACTACATTGTACTCAGCATAGACTCAGTTTTTCCTACACTAAGACATAACTTAATTAATTCCACAGCAAAACTGAGTTGTTTTCCCTTAAACAAACTCAAGTTAGCTTTATTAATTAAGAGTTTAATTAGTACTTAATTAATTTCACTAACCTAGAATGTTTGCTATTTCCCAAATTATTAAGTACTGTGAGGTACTATTAACTTGGGTTCTACAATTTTATTTCCAAATATGTTTGTCATTTTTTATTTAGTGAAAATGATCGCATGGAAAACAATGAGGTATGTTATCCGGGAATAATTCTTATTCTCTTCATGGGGTATTCTAACATGTATTTAATTACAACATTCCCGTGATTTAATAAATTAAAAGAATACGTAAAAAAGTGTAAAATAAAGTTACATAATAAAATAACAATTAAATAAATAATAAAAAAAGAAATAACAAAATAAAATTTAGAGGAATAAAATAAATCGTAGGTCAATGACGAAAATCGAGTTCGTCTTAGAATTTAGGAGAAAAGGAAAATAATATAACAATATAATACACATAAAAAAGAAACTCTAGGAACTCAGAAACTTACATTTTCGGTGTAAATCCAAATCGATAAATCTGCTTGATTTTTTAGAGTGCTCCTCATTCGTTTTGATTTAATTGGTAAAAATGTGTTATTTTAATCCTAAAATTATTCAGACTCGGACTCTAAATTTGTTTTAAATTCAAGAATATCTGAGGATTTTTGAGAATCCAAACGTGTTCTGGATCCGAAAATACCAAAGAATTTATAAGAAAAAAGTAAAGGAAATGTACAGAAAGTCGGAATTATTTCTCTAGAAAAAAAATTCTTCCGTCATTGTCGAGGGAAAACTATTTTTTTGTAAATTTTTCGTTATATTTTTTATCCCCTAAAATCCAAAAAAGATCCCCTATTTATAGGGTGCAGGGGTTTCTGGCGAGCCCAGCTACTGGACTCGCCGGAAATGGCAACGCCTTTTGCCCAAAGAAATCATAGATTTCTTTCGGCCACAAGCATATTCTATTATTTTTTTAAATTTCTTTTTTATAAATTATATATATACAAATTTATTTTTTCTTTGTTTTTCTTAAATATATTCATATAGTTTCTTAAATTAAAATAATTTAATTAAATTATTTTCGACCCTTAAATAATTATTTACGTCCCTTAAAAATATTTTAAGCCTTAAAATTTTTACTTTGAGGGTTTTAAATATTTTCTTACGGTCCTAAATATTTATTTATGGTCCAAAATATTATTATTTTTTTAATGAGAAGAGCTCCCATTTTAAGGTCATCGGATGATCGAAAATTGTGTGATTCAATGATAAAAATCTCGAAAAACTGTCATCATCGAACACGCAAGCTAGTACAAAATCCTGTGCTCACAATACCCTTATGCTTTTCCTTAAATAAACCTAACTCAGAACCAACAGCGAAAGTCAGATTATTCTTGTCGGCAGGGACATTTCGAGATAAAAGAAAAATTCGGTTCATGTTGCAGATATCTGATACCGAGGAGATTGCTTTACTCAGCTGTGTTTCAGCTATCATAGCTACGCTATTGCTGCCAGAATGGAGTTTGTCCTTTTGTTGATTCTCATTCTTGGTTGGCACACTATCCAATTCATCATCCAAACAATTCCATCGGTTAGACAAAGAGGGAACAACGCTAATAATGTGGTCTGCTATAGACAAGGAGTCCTCCGATATAGTTGAAACAACCGAGGTAAGGTTGGTGGGACAGGTTGAACATGCCACTACTTGATCTAACTGTAATACGGTACTTTGAATCCCTAGACCATAAGTTAAAGTCATGGTTTTTAAAACCAAGGGGGACCGAGGCTAGGTAGGAGATCACATCAAGCCTGTCTAGCGAATCAAAGTTGAAGTCAATGTGAAATAGCTTACCAACTAATCCAATTAAGTGCCAAATCAAATCTAACGTAATCATTACCGGTGGCAATCCCAGAATATCCACATAAACCAATTATTCTTTAGGAGTGTAGCATAAATCAAATTTCAAAACCACAGAAATCAAATCATTGAGATAAAACCAGTCATTATCAATGAATGCTATCAACCCATCTTTTGAAAAGAATAAGAAGAGAACCCTATTACTGCCAAGCTATGCAATAAACTTAGCTGCGAAATTGCTACTCTTGGCAATATCTGGCATTCGTGGAATAAACAATAAGTCCCTGTCCTTTGCAATGCACGAGTAAGCTTCCCAATCTGCCAATTTAAACATTTTATCTAGCTTTACTTCGTAAGATTTCTCCTTCATCAAAACCACTTCAGCGTAAGATCGATCACCTCTAGGGGAGTCACGGAATCTGTGTTTCAGGGTTTGTTTTACAGGGATGGGGCTATTACAGGGAGAAGCTTTGGAATCTGAGTTTCGATCATACTTTGCCCTATAGGCATGAAGATGAACAATACCTATGGTGATTACATTCAGTCAATATAGTGTTCATGAAGGGGAATCGAACCATCGAGTGTTATGAAACCAAAGTTAAGGTTCTTAGCATTACGCTTCCGAGCTGTATATACCAGTCCAGTTACATATTTTGCAAAGATTATACATAAGGCCGAGGCATCGTGGGAGTTAGGGTAGTTTTCAAAGTCAATTTTTACAGCCTTGGTTTGGAGGCTAGGGTTTTGATGAGGGGTAGGGATTTGCAATGTTGAACAGTAGTTGAGGGGGGATGGGAGCAGATGATTAGAGGGGATAGGGGAGGTGGCTGTGGTTGGCAACGGTGGACCTAGGGATCACCATCTCTTTGCTAGGGTTTTTGAATTTGTCTTAGAAATATGTGTTTATAAGATAAGAATAATAGATAAGCATGTTTTGAACTTACAATTACAGCAACTGAAGTTCCAATACCCATAAAAAAATGAGGACCAATTAGAGCAACAATCATCTCATGCTCTCCATAGTCGAAATGCAGAAAAATATTTTGATGAAGAAATAGAAAAAGAGGGAGAATCCCATGTGAAATTTAACCATACTGTAGAGTATAACAACAGAGGACATGAAAGGATGGTGTGTCACTTCCATTAAAAATGGGCAACTAATGCAGATTAAAGTCTAGATCCTTACGCTGAAATGATCCTCCAAAGCCTAAAGAACCGGCACCATCCTCTAGGATAGCCATGACAGGCTCCGCATCTATACCTACCCTGTTTACCATCCTAAACTCTCATGTTGATTCACTAACACATTGCAACACCTATATTACCCCAAGCCCTGTATCTATAATTCTCACAGTCCCATCAAAATGTGGGAGCGGGTTACTCTTTGTACTGGGCTTCAATCTTGGCTCTGCCACTACCCCATCCAACCAACTTCTAGATAACCTTTAGTATGTCTTTGCAATTATTGGTGTGGTTTCCTACTATAACATGATAATTTCAAACATTCTACTTTTCTTCGTGATTAGGAGGTGACTAAGTCTTCAAACTATCAAGCTCCTTTAACTCGCAAAGCTTGGTGAAGACGAAGCCTAAATTAGCTTCATATAGGGATATTCCATGATAGTCCTCCTTGGAAAACTTTACCATCACCATGGGTTCAGATTAAATCAATTGTAAGGTTGCCTACTTTCCCTTGGATTGTGAAGAATTGGAGGGTGATGATCCTGAGTCATTTTTCTAGAACCACGTCTTACTCACAGGTTGCCATGCTGGCATCTCCAAGGATTCAATCCATTCCATGTTTTTAGCCTTCTCAAACACCTCATTGTATGAAGAGAAGATATTTGTGGCTAATCTCTTCCTATAAGTTGGATAGGCACCAGCTAGAAACTTCGCAATCATCTCAAATAGACTAAGAAGATCCTTTAACAAGACTTGAGTAGCCATCCACCTGCCATAAAACAGCTTGAACATTTCTCCCAGATTCTACCTCACTACATCCAAGTTTTGCATGGTGGTCTTCATTTGTGAATTGAAGCCATATTGTTCCACCAAGGCTACTGACAGGCGCTCTCAGTTGTGAGACACCTTCATCTGTAAATTATTATATGATTGTTTTGTAAGGGCTACCAATATCACAATAAACATCTTCGCTAACATCTTATCACTTACCCTGCGAGCTCTCATTACTATCTCGTAATTTGTTAGGTGAGCTTGGGGATCCCCTCCCCATTGAATTTCACTAACTTTATCATAACAAAATTCTCCGAGAGCTGGTCATCACTATGAATTGCTGGTGGTGTAGGATAGTAGTTGGGCTGAAAGTTGGGGTACTGATTAACATGGGTGGTCAAGAATAACTACCTTAACCCCTCCATGCTTGGTTGTTGATATGATGAGTGGCCTACCTCAGGCCTAGCTCGATACCCGTATTGGCCATAATATCCTTGGGGTTAAGCAAAATCCCTCGGAGGATGTGCAAAATTGGGTGGAACTATGGTTTGACCTGGATACTAAGTTGGTGGTGTAACGAGGTTTGCACCAAAATCAATGAGAGAAGGGGTAAGAAAGTTTTGCGTTGCCCCTAGCTGAGAAGAAAAACTTTGTATTGGAGGGGTGAAACCCAACTAATCTGATAGGTGGCATCCATGCCCTTACTACATTTGTGAATAGCTGAAAACCTTACTGGAAACTCAGCTACCCTTGCTGAGCTATCTATCCTAGTACCAACCGACCCGTGCTAAAACTATTCTGCTAAAAGGAATTTGTGCCTGATGTAGAGCTAACCTAGTCTGGCCATAAAGTTATTGGGGTTGTGAAGCTCCTGCGCTAAATTGAGAGACATTAGCAGGATTGGCGAACTTGCCACTAATCAATGGGAATATATGAGGAGTAGAGCCAATCATCCTAGCTATAGGATGACTGGCTGTAACGGGTTCCTAGAGAAATTCGATAAGTTCCTGATCAGAGAGCCTATTTAAGACCTAGTCCTCTTACTAATGAGGAAGAATATAGAACTCCATAGCCTGAGCGAATTGGTTATTGCAAAGAACCGCACTTAAAGCATTCTCGATCTCTCAACCCGACCCTAACTGCTGGATTGTAGGTCTCTCCCCTATAAACATTCTGTGGGTCTTCCATTTTGAAAACTTGTAGAACCCAAGTTAATAGTACTTCACTATAATGAGTTGTTTTTAAAATAGCAAACTATCTAGGATAGTGAAATTAATTGAGTACTAAGTAGACGCTTAATTAATAAAGCTGACTTGAGTATATTCAAGGGAGAATAACTTAGTTTTGCTGGATAATTAATTAAGTTATGACTTAGAGTAGGAAAAGCCGAGTCTGTGCTGAGTAGTATATAGTTTAGAAATACTTCACTTAGCTCGTGTTGAGTCTTGCTTTTATTTAACTAAAAGCATTTTATTAGACACGTAGAGAATTTATGACACATGTTCTACTAACTTTGTCTGTGAAGGAGCAAAATATTCTTTAATTGCTTTTCAGGTGAAAAGGAATCAAAATTAATAAATATTCCTGTGGTCCTCACAACGCCAAAAAGTGTCAGTACGGGAATTTTCTGTTTACGCCACGTCTCAAGTGTCTCCACACGATCTCGTCAATGTCAGTGAGGTCAACCAATGGGAAGACTCCACGTTGCATTCTAGCGCATCTCTCTTAGAACCAGATTGCTTGAAGACAAATGAGATTTTATCAACGGAATTTTATTGTGACTCAATGTACAAATTCCTATCTCTAAACATCCTAGAATCTGTCTCCAACGGGAATATTCGAAAGATTAGAAGAGATGAGAAATTGAAGATCAGCAATATCGTAAAGTTTGCAAAGGCTACTTAACATAGCTTCAAAGTATAAATAGAAGATCGGAGCAGACATTCAAATTTGGTGAATAACCTCGAATATTTTAAGAGATAAAATGCTGCTCAAATTACTCTAGCTTTCAAAGAAATTCCACCGCAACCAATCACCAAACATCAAAGTTCATATCTATTTGTAATAGAGAGAAATTACTTAGATTAACATTGTAAGGATTCAACATTTCTATAAGTTGAATCTAGTCCTCATTTTATTTAATCTGGGTGTCAGTTTGGGAAGGGTACCCAAACTGAGTTGAGCGATAGTTAGAAAGGAGGGTACTTTCTATAATTGTGTCTACCCGTTGTAAAGGCTTCTCTGCCTATTAAAAGAATGACTCACTGGTGGATTAAAGCTCGAAAATGGTATCCGAGGACTAGAGGTAGGCTAGGGGCCGAACCAGGATAAATCTCAAGTGTTTACGTTCTAATTTTAAGCATTAAGCTTTATCAGTGATCAGCTCATTCATCTCTTTCTCTCATTCATTATTTACTTGTTATCCGATCTGTGCTGAGTAGTCTTACTCATCTAAAGATTGAACATAAATTGTGCTAGCAAAGCTGAGCAGTTTAAAAGTTTTTATATCGCACTTAGCACGCATATAAAAACAGAACTTGGTGAATAACTTTAAAATAATTAAAAGTAAACAAGATTAAGCATTCACCCACCTCTACTATTGTTAAGAGCGCGTTTATGGACTAATAAGTGGTATCAGAGTAGTTTCTCAACTTTTAGATAAATTATCTTTGAGTCAAGATCCATAAATGGCTTACAACAACTTTAGTTCCGGTTCCAGTCAGGCAGTTCTCCTTAAGGGAATGTCTGTTACTAGACCTCCTCTATTCGATGGTAATCATTATACATTCCAAAAAAAGTGAATGAAAAATTTCATCCGATCTCAAAGCATGCAGGCCTGGCTCACTATCGAGCTTGGTCCTAGAGTTCCCACAGTTGTGAGGAACGGTGTGCATGTGCCAGTAGATCTAGAGGACTACGACGACGTTGACTTGAGGTTTCTCAAAGAGAATGCCGCAATGATTAATTACTTACAGTGTGCGTTAGATCTAAACGAGTTCAATAGGGTCTCAGGATGTGAAAAAGCATAGGAAATCTAGAAGAATCTTTAGATTACCTATGAGGGGACCGACAAGGTCAAAGAGTCAAAGATCAATCTCATGCTGATGGAGTATGAGATGTTCTTCGTGGGCGCCAATGAGGGTATTCAAAGTATGAATACTAGGTTCATTAACATTGTTAATGAATTGAAGAGGCTTGGGAAGGAGTTCACCGAGGAGGAGCTCGTCAAGAAGATTCTCCGCACTCTTACCTTAGAGTGGGACTCCAAGAAGAGCTCTATGGAGGAGGCTCATGATCTTAAGATCTACAGCTATGATGAGCTGATAGGCACCTTGCTAACTCATGAGATGTCTCTGAGGAATTACTTGGATGATTCTAAGAGAAATCGTAGCAAGGAGGGCAAAGCCATTGTCCTTAAAGCAAATTCATCATATGATTCCATTAGCTACAACTCTGATGAGAAAATGACCCTTCTGACCAGGTGTTTCAAATACTTCATTAAGAAGGACGAGAAGTTCAACAACAAGAAGAAGTTTCTTGCTAAAATCAATTCAACTCAGCACCAGTGAGGAGCTGAGGAATGATCGAAGAAGGAGTACAGCAAAGACATCAAATGTTTTGGCTGTGGGGAGAAAGGCCACATCTAGTTGAGCTATCCCAAAGTGAAGAAGGATAGGTTCAAGAAGAGGTTCTCCAAGAAAAATGAGGCACTTGCTACCACTTGGAGCGATTCGGAAGAATCTTCATCATCTGATGAGGAAGCTACTGATTCAACCAACCTCTACTTGATGGCCATTTAGAATCATCGAGGCAAAGGCTCATCATCTACCTCTGGTAGAGATCATTCCACTATCAACTCTGAAGCTGAGCACGATCAAGGAAAAGCTCCTTAAGCTGAGGTACATTCTGAGTTCCTTTATCTATTAATAAATAGGCTCTCTTTGATGTTATGAAATAGACTAATAAATCAATGAAGAACATTAAAGAGATAGTGAGGAGAAGTGATGATTTGGAAGATACTAATGCTTCCTTATTGCTTGGTATCCGCTTTCTTCAAGAAAAAGGTGAGCATCAAGAATGTGATATCAGCAAGCTCACCAAGTAATTAGATGAGTTGACTATTGAGATAATAGGTTTAAAGAAGAAAGAGGTTCCTCCTCCAACCAATAGTCAAACTCAGAGTAACCAAACTCGCAATTCTAAGAGGAAGAATTCCTCTAAACAGAAGAAAGCGAGCTAGTCCAAACAAAAAACGGTATGTGGTTTTCGTGGGAAAGCTGGACATGCCACAATTCTTTGTAGGTATAAAAATTGTTATTACGATAAGTATGACTTGTCAAACTTAAGCACTACTAACAAAGGAGGACCTAGCTCAAAAGCATGGGAACTTAAGAAAACGTAATTGTTTTACAGGTGAGCCTTAGATTCGCTGATAACTCTCGAATGTGGTATTTAGATAGCGGATCCTCAAGGAATATGATGAGAGATGAAAGCCAGTTCATCTCATTTGAGCGTGAAAGAAATAGAAGTGTCAATTTTAGAGATAACTAGAAAGGCAAGATTGTAGGCTGTGGCACTGTTGGTGTTTCTCCTTTAATCGAAGAGGTTTCTCTTGTCAAGGGTTTGAAGTTCAATCTGTTCAGTGTAGCCTAGATCTGCAACAAAGGTAGGAAGTTTATATTTGACTCAACAAGATGCTCAGTAATTGACTATAAGACTGACTCAACTATACTCTTTGCTCTTAGCATCAATAATGTTTATATGATTGATTTATCCCCTGGCTCCACTAACTTCTATCTTGTATCTAAGGAGGCTAATTCATGGCTTTGACATAGAAGGTTGGGTCATATTAATATGAACATTCTATCCAAGTTGGTAAAAAAGTAATTAGTTGTGGGTTTACCCAGCATTAGCTTTGAAAAAGATTAACTGTGCTCTGCCTGCTAGCTTGATAAGCATGTTATGAAATCATTTAAATCTGTATATCATGTAGTAACTAAGCAACCGTTGGAGTTACTTCACCTTAATCTTTTCAGCCAGTTCAGCCAATGAGCTTGGGTGGTAAGAGGTTTTGGTTGGTGTTTGTGGATGACTTCACGAGATTCACATGGGTAGTCTTGCTGAGTAGCAAAGATGAGACTTGTGAATCTTTTGTCAAGCTCAGTAAATGAATAATGAATAAAATAAGAGATGAAATCTGTAGAATTTGAAGTGATCATGGACGTGAGTTCGAGGATTTCCATTTCAAAGAATTCTGTTCAGTGCATGGCATTTACCACAACTTCTCTTCTCCTTATACACCTCAACAAAATGGGGTTGTAGAAAGGAAGAATAGGATAATAGTTGAGATGGCTAGATCCATGCAGAGTGATAACAATCTACCAAAGTACTTTTGGGGAGAAGTTATTTACACAACCTGTTATATCTTGAATCGGGTTTTAATTCACCTAATTCTTGAGAAAAAACCCTATGAACTTTGGCAAGGGTGCAAGCCTAAGATTGTTCATCTCATATCTTTTGGCTGTAGGTGCTATATTTCTTAACACCAAAGAGAAATTAGGAAAGTTTGATCCTTAGTTTGATGAAGGTATCTTTTTGGGATACTCAACTAACAGCAGGGCATATAGAGTATATGTCAAACGTAATGGTCTCTTAGAGGAGTCTATGCATGTAGATTTTGATGAAACTAACACTACAGAAAGATGACCCTCTAATGAAGATGAAGGACTTCCCCACCTTTCGAATCAACTCAGTATACCACAAGCTATGCTACCCAACTCAGCATAGAGCTAAGGAAGCTAAAGATGATGATGAAGATCTTTCTATCAACTTCAATGATGGGGAAGATCAACCTCCACCTTAGCATCTCATTATCAATCCTTCAACAGTTGATTCGAGTCTTCCAAGAGAGATTAGAGTTCATCGCAACCATCCGCTAGACAACATAGTTGATAATGTTCATAATCTAGTGATGACGTGTGGTCAGCTCAGTCGAATGATGAGTCATTGATAAGTGTATAATTACACTTATTATCATGACATTTTCAATCATAAAACGATATGGTTTTGTTTCATGTTATACTTCATATAAAAGATTTCACATGGTATGTAGTTATTTTTGATGTAAATACAGAAACTAGGTAAATCTTGGGAGTAAAATGATCCAAAGTGGAATTCTATGGAAAAAAGAGTGAAAAAGGTGTAACAAGATGCGTGGAATACAAGGATTTGCCTTAGGATCGAAGATGTCGAAGATCGGTAAAGTTGCAAGAAGAATTTTGAAGAAAATTGCAATTATCGGTCGTGATACCCATTCGTGGTCATGACTTGGTATTCTTCAAAATAGAAAGTTGTCAACCATTAGTCACGATCATGACATGTAATTCATGGTCACGAGTTTTGACGGTTATTCGTTATCTCTTATCAACTACCAACCACTAGATAACAAAGATCAACTGCCATCAACTACCAACCGAAAAGACACCTTTTGAAAGTTAACCAATCATGAAAAGGTGCCTTTCCATTATGTATAAGGATGAACCATTGAATCCAATCACATTGAAGTGATGCAACTCTTCGCCAATGGACAAGACTCTTCATTTTGATAGACGCAACCCTTCACACTCTATAAGTATGGTTCAAGACTAGTTAATTTCGTGGCATGGTGTGTGGGTTATGTAGGTATTGAATGATAGTATGCGTGCATAGATAGAGAGTGAAAATATCTAGATTTGGCTACGTTAAAAGTCTTAGCAAGACAAATGTATAAGTTACTTGATTCCTATTTCTATCACTATATTTCTACACAAATTCGAGTATTTGTTATATGAGTGTAATTTCAAATCACTTATCATTAAAATTTTTCATTCTTCAACATTCTTTTATTCCATATTCACAAAGAATAGCATCCTGGAGGAGGTTCTGTACGTGTAGATACCGAATTCAAAGTAGACGTAGGAATTGTGGGAATTGTCGACTCCCATTAAAGAGTGGATACGGTTTGATCAACTTTAGCTTTCACTTGCATACCTTACAGCTTTACTTTGTTTTCTGCTTATTCTTTCTATTTCAAAATTTATGGTATGTCTATGTGTCATAACGAGTATTTCATCTTGTGTCATTTTTATTAATCAAGTTATATGCTTTTGAGTTAACTTTAAGAGTGATTTCGGGGTTAACAAGATTATGTATAATCACTGGATCTGTGATTATAATGCTATTTAGTGAGCCAACATTTTTTGAATGGTAACTTGCTAAATATGGCTATGTGAGAGCGACCCATACTAAGCATAGTAATGTAGTTATCCAGGTTCTTATAAGTGTCATAATTCGTTTACCCTAGGTTTAGAAAAGTCATCTCATGTGTTGCTCTGTAGTGAATTATTGAATATTAGGGTGTTTAGAACCTTATTTTTTGAAGATATTTAGTGTACGAAATATTCTTGATGATTTTGCATGTTATTCTCTGTTAAACTTGTTCTTAGGAATATCTATATATTTTACATTTTCTCTAGTTTATTCATACATCTATCTATTCATCCATCTATCATCCGAACCCTCTAATCAAATTAACTATTTTCATTTTTTTTGTAACTCTTGTTTGTCTTTATCTAAATCCCTTCCCTGTGGGATTGATATCTTTTAAAACTACATCAAAACTGTATACTTGTAGTGGTCACCATTTTTCTATTTAGATAAGTGGTATTGACAACACTTGTTCGTATTTTGAACTTTTATCTTATCGGTAGAAAAGTGTGGAACATGGTTTTTGGCTTCATCACTGAATATAAGCCCTCTAAATTAGTTAAGTCAAAACCTTGCGATCAATCATCTAACCTTCATATCATTGATTGAACCCAAGAAGTTTGAAAATGCAGAAGGAAATGATTATTGGAATATCGCAATGCGAGAGGAACTAGATCATTTCAAGCGTAATGATGTTTGGGATCTAGTTCCTAGGCCTAAAGGGAAATCAATTATCAGCACCAAATGGGTCTTCAAGAACAAGCTAGATGAAGATGGCATTATTGTTAGGAATAAGGCAAGGCTTGTTGCTCAAGACTACAATCAGTAACCAATCAGCAACAAGGCATCGATTATGATGAGACCTGTGCACCAGTAGCCCGTCTTGAAGCTACTCGAATCCTCTATGCTTTCGCATCACATATGAATTTCAAATTATTTCAAATGGATGTCAAAAGTTCTTTTCTAAATGGATTCATTCAAGAAGAAGTTTATGTTAGCCAGCCTCCAGGCTTTGAAGATGTGAAGAATCCTGAGCATGTCTTTAAATTGAAGAAAGCTCTTTACGGATTGAAGCAGGCTCCAAGATCTTAGTATGAGAGGCTGACCAGTTTCTTGATTAACAAAGGCTATAAAAGGGGTAAAGTAAATACAACTCTGTTTATCAATCGAAGGAAGGAAGATGTGTTGCTTGTCCAAACATACGTTGATGATATCATATTTAGAGCAATTGATGAGAAGCTGTGCAAGGAATTTATCAAGCAGATGAAGAGTGAGTTTGAGATGTCTATGATGGGAGAGCTCAATTTCTTCCTTGGACTTCAAATCAAGCAGACTAATGATGGAATTTTTATTAGTCAGTCCAAGTATGCTAGAGAAGTTTTGAAGAAATTTGACATGGAACATTCAAAGCCAATGTCCACTCTTATGGCTACGGATACTAGCTTGAGTAAAGATGAAGTTGGTAAACCTGTGGATAGCAAGTTCTAAAGAGGAATCATTAGTTCTCTACTTTAACTCATTGCTAGTAGGCCAGACACACAGTATGTTGTGTGCTACTATGTTCGTTATCAAGTTGATCCTAGAGAATCTCACTTAGCAGCTGTGAAGAGAATTCTCAGGTACTTGCAAAATTTCGATTGAAGCAAGTCTGTGGTATCCCAGCAGCTCAAATTTCACTTCTAAGGGATTCACAGATGTTGATTATGGAAGAGATAAATTGACAGGAACAGTACAACAGGAGGATGTCATTTCCTTGGAGAGTGTCTTGTCTCTTGGTATAGTAAGAAGCAAACTTTTGTTGTGCTGAGTATAGTTGAACCTGAGTACATGGTAGCAGGAAGTTGTGTAGCACAATTGCTTTGGATAAAGCAGCAACTGGAAGATTATGGTATAAAATCAAATTGTTTTTGAGTTATGTGTGATAACAAGAGCACAATTGATTTATCTAAGAATCCAGTTCAGCATGGGAGAGTTAGGCATCACTTCATTAGAGATCATGTGCTACGAGGAGATGTTAAGCTAGAGTATGTTCCATCAGAGGAGCAACGCGCTGTCAACTTCACCAAACCATTGCCAAAGGAACAATTATGTGTAATGAGGTAGTTGATTGGTATGGCTAATCCACGATGAAGAAGAAGGATGAAAATCTAAAAAATTTGGCTAAGTGTTTGAGATCAAGAATGAGATGACACGTGGATAACACCATCAAGTATTTTAAAGTAACTGTGTGAGGAACAGTTCGCGACTAAAATTCAAACCTCTACATTTTCAAAAAGACGGACGCTTGAGTAGGATCTATTTTTACCAAAACTCACCATTTTACTGAGGTGATTACTGAGAGGTCAATCTCAATGTTCATTTTCATCATGAGCTGAGATGGTGACATGTATCCAGGAGAGTGAGATCATCTATATAAGTTGAACAGTTGAAGAGAGTGAGACACTTGCTAACTGCGAACTTGAAATCTCACAGCATTCAAACCCTAATATTTTCTTCTTTCAATTTCCTCTCAAATCTCTCAAATGGTGAAAACCAAGACCACTTTCAGACTCAAAAACACCACTGCTATGAAGATTGTGGTGAACGTAGAAGGGAAGACTGAGAAGTTAACCCTTGAAGAGGGAACCAATCTTGAGAATGTAGAATCGGAAGATGGTTTGGATTTTGGGCTAGTTTATTAAGTGAATTATGAAGGCCTGCTACTCAACAAGACGATGCACCGTGTCATTAAGTAGCAGCACCTTAGCTCCTTCTTAAGGATGAAAGGTCCTTCCATCACAGGCCTCATTAGAGCTTTCTACACTCATCTCTACACTATAGAGGGCTTTAATGATTTTCTGTTGATGGACTTTGGGGGCAAATCAACCTTGTTCTTTTCTCGTCTGATTGGGAGCATTCTCAACATGCCTAACTCAGGCACTCAGCTTCGTAGATTTGGCAATGAAGACGCCATCATCATTCCCTAGGATTGGGAACTCCAATCAAACTATGTTTCGAGGGAGATAGCTACTAGTGAGATGTCATGGATAGCAAGGATGTGCCATGCGTTGGTGGTGAACTTGCTGTTACCCAAAATAGGCTCGTTGACTAACTGCACTTACTTCGAACGTTGTGTGGTTTACCATATGGTAGAGGGTAAAAAGCTCAATTAGCAAGTGGTGATTCTTCACCACTTGACAAAGCTGACTACTATCTATCACTATGGTTACCTCATAATGGAGATTATGAGGGCAGTGAAAATCGACGTGGCTTAGTTTTTGGGGGAGTCCAACGAAACAATCTTACCGATGAAGAAGAGGCTTGAAATGTTGCATTTCAGCAGGCTGGCTCACAATCAGGTTCATGCTAGGTGTGGGCGAGCGACACAGAGCGGTGGGCCGAGAGCGCGCGGGATCATAGGTGCGGTCCACCGGGGTGTTTGGAAAAAGAAGAAAAGGAACCAAGTCGGGGACCCGGAAAAAAGGTTTGAAAGAGAAAAAGGTGAAAATGTTTAAGATCAGTTCGAACCCGAATCCGCCGTCCCTTAGTGTGGAGTCACCACCTGGATTAGCTCTTTCTAGGAATTAGAGTCCTGTGAGGCTTAACGTCCGAGGGACGGCCCACCAAGACATAGAGATTCGGGTCCGGGATAAGTTGCTTTTTTCTGAAGTGATCACAATATATTACATCTACAGAAAACTGTTTTCTTTTAATTGTGCATATTCGCACATAGTTCATTTTTGAAGTTAAATGCATGATTCAAGTATTGCGAAATAACAAATCATTCACAAAGCGGAAAAATAAACCATCCACAAAATAGTAAGTAAATGCGAAAAGTAAATGCGGAAAAGTAAAATTACAAGGCTTTCAAAAAATCGGGGGATGCAACCACCCGCTACCCTATTAATTACATTTTCGGTAAAATAAAATACAATACCTGAAGGAAAAAAGTAAAAGCCTAAACATACATCTAAACTGCATCCATAAAGGTTAGCACAGGGGATATATCACGTATGTTCGATTTGATTTTGCGAGGCCCGTGTGGCTTAATTAAAACATCGGCGATTTAAAGTTGTTAATTTAAATAAAAACAGTTCATTTTTATTTACATATATATGTTGGTCAATTTTATTAGTGAAAATGATCATATGGCAAAAGGTGAGGTCTGTTATCCGGGAATATATTTTATTCCCTTCGTGGGGGTATTCTAATACAAAAAGATAAAAAGAAATAAAAGAAGAAGAGAATTACAATATTTACAATAAAATAAAATAATTCTTAGGTTCACATGTGGAAAGGAATTAAGAAGAAAGGGGGGAGCACAAAAATAAGCAGCTCTAGGAACTCAGAGGCTTTACCCTTTTGGCGTGAATCCACTTCGGCGTGTCCGTTTGATCCTCGGGAGCGTTCCTCGTTCGTTTTTGTAGTTTAGGTGATTTAATGTGAAAAGGTTGATGTAAAAG